>MU226059.1:3817851-3827954 GCA_018584345.1 Thuja plicata | reverse complement strand
CCAAAATAATAATGAAATTTGTTATTTTTCTTTATTTTTGCTTCTTTGTTGGACTTTTGAATGTATTTAGGCTTTAAAAAATTCCAACAAATGACCGTGGAATTTCTATAGGATTCAGATCTCGCTTTATTCATGGATTTATCACACTTCTTATTATTCATGTCCTTTTCCTTAGGTCTTCCATGAAGAATTTGGACCTCCTTGTCACAAACAGATACCTTCATCTTCATCTGCAGAAAACAAGAGAACACATCATATCTTTAGTCTTTAAAATCATAGATGTGTTATCGATGGCCATAATAATAGAATCCCATGAATCAAGCAAAGAACAAAGCAAGATCCAATATTTGTGCTCCTCATCCTTCTTGATAGAAATTGGTGTGAATTAAGCTTTCAAATTATTGAATACAGTTTCTAGGTGGTTGATAATTCATCCATGCTCCTCCATTATGAGGGAATATAGTTTTTTCCTCAGAAAAATATTATTATATAATGATTTGGCTTGATAAATCTCACCAATTTTCTTCCATAGCTGGTTTTATAGGACTTTGCATGGACTTTAATTACAAAAAAGTTTGAAAGGAAAAATCTAATGATACCCTTGGCTTTGTATGTCGTAACATCATATTTGGTAGCCTAAAACAAATTTCTAGTTCTCAAGGTATTTTCAGTAACAATAGCCCATGTATATATTGATCTCTTAATAGATCCCCCATCTTCAACTTGTACATCTCAACATTATTTCTAAAACAATTCTCTAGTTTTTTTCTTATTGACAAGGTTGTCATCTAAAAATTTATGCAATAAGATCACAAAGTATCTTCTAGATAGGTTCCCACTCAAAATTATAATTTTTTGAAAAACCCCAACAACCCACTATTGAAACCAAAGGTGATCAGATTCTAATGTGACTTGTACGGAATTTAAGCTAGTGGAATAACTTTCTACACTACCTTTGAAAAGCTTTTATTGAAAAATATTCTTAGATAGTGGTTATATAATTTAATGGAAACGAACATAAAAATTATGAATATTAAAACACATTAATTTACCTACAGAAAACTCTTTCAAGAGAAAAACCCAATACTCTAAAAGCCTCCCAACGTATTTTTCAATAATCAATATTAAATAACAATATTCTTGGATAGAAAGAATCTAATAGGAGTATTAGTAATGATGGTCAAGAGGAAAATTAATAGCTATCAAATTCTCAGAATCCATCACAATCCAAGTTGTCATAATACAATGCCCTCTTAAAATAGGCTTTCCTTCTAGGATACACAGCACAAAGCTAATCATCATTTGGTATATGACCTATAGATAAATAATTAGGATTCACAATAAAAAAATTATAAATAAATAAAATTATGGCATTCCCCACAAAAACCCCCATCGGGGAATGCTATCTGTAGGCACTGTCTAATTAGAATACTAGACCCTGTAAGGTGGGTACCCCACTTGCATCCCTACATGCTCATGTATCAAAAATAACCCAAGAATAAATTTGTATTATTACAAGGTTGATAAATGACTTTCCTAACAAGAAGTAGAGTGTTAAAAAGGATTAGGCATGAATGAGTGCATACATGTGTGATCAAATTAGAGTTGAAAATAATAGGTTAGAATTATTTCAATAAAAGGAAGGGAGATTCATGTTGGAGGTAGGAGTATGAGAGTGATGGTATTTTTGTTCATATCTTTGTAGTGTTCATGTTTGAGAGTGAAGAATGAAAATATTTAAAAGAGAGGATGTGGAATTTGAAGAAGTGGAGCTAGAGGGAGATATCCTTAAATAGATACACCAATATTCATGAGATGACACAACCAGTTAGGTCCTTATTCAATCACCCCACATTGCTGCAATTATGTTATAATCTTATTATTTAATTATTATAATATTTTGATAAACTTGCATTTTGTTGTTTTTCTGTGTATGTGTGTTGTTTAAATGGGTATTAGATTCAAGTTGACTCTCTTAATGAGGATCTCACTCCATCTGATGGGGTTAAGTGAATTGAGGTACTATAGGGTGTGTTGTGTGTTGTGTATGAGTACCCCTAAATTTCTATTTGAAAGAAACTCTTTGTTGAGTATGCCTACTCTTATGGTCATTTGGAGTTGTAAATGTATAAGCTTTAATTATATATGCATGGTGATTTTGGGTATTGTGGTTATGACTATGAAATATGATGACATTAATTTTCCATTAGTATGCAAACAACACTTTCAGTAAGCATACACCGAAAGATAGGATTGAGAAAATTGAAGATCAGATACTAAGAGATCACCGAAGATGACTAAGTGTAAAGAGAACCGATGACACAAGTTAGTGTGTAAACCAAAATTGAAAAGATAGAAAGATAAAGTGGAACCCGACAAAGGAACCCTATAGAAAGTTATAGTGTAGACCAACAAGAAAGATACAGTGCAATCAAGAGAACAAAACTGAAGGATAGTCAAGCGTGACTAATAGACAGACAAAACTGAAAGTCAGTTGCAGCCCAGAAAAAGTTGATCTGACTTCAACGTCAGATAAAGCAAGTGTATTCTATTTATAGGATATTTAATTTTTTAAATCCATTTCTTTAGGGACTAGATACATTAATGTAAGTTCTTTAATCAGTCTAACTGATTTAAAACACATAGACTAGGAGATCTAGGTATAAGTTGTAAAACTGATCTTAGAGTTAACATTGTTTTTATCATAACTCGATGATGTCAATCCATCTATAAATAGATGATGCAATCATTCATTACGATGGATGAATAGATGATGAGAAGAGAGAGGAGAACATGAATGAATCAAACGAGCACATCTATGTGTCAGATTGAGAGTTTCAAGAACATGGACAACAAAAGATGAATTTTGTTAGCAAGAACCAAGAACAAAGCATAACGAGAATCATAGGTATTATTTAATCACAGTTAAGGTGATAATATATTTATGTGAACTACATAGGATCTATATCAGAAATAGGAGATTGCATTTACCAGGTCAATTTGTAATTTTCTATCATTCTAACATGTGGAGAAAAGTGTAAAAATACTTTCAATGAAGGTGGATTTAACCATCCAAAATCAAATCTCTTAACTGAGTGCACACTCAATAGTGTTGCTAAAGCTCTTAATAGAGTAGACTTTAATAGGTCTCCACCAATACTCCTAATAGGGTAGATCATCAGAAGTGATCAAATTGTAAGCCTTAACCGACCCCTTCTAATCTATAGATAGTGAAGATTTTGTGGGTGCCATCCCCACAACAGCTTTTACTTCCTCACAGAAGTTTTCTGCAATATCATATCTTGTGTTATGTGTCAATTTACTTTCATAAATATTTCTATTAATGTTCACATGCATGTTATTTTTATGATTTGATATAACTCGCAGAAAGATAGTTCAAATTACATTAAATGGATATATAATTGATTACAAAGGTTAAATGATAAAGAGATACAAAAGTTTTTGGAGGTACTGATTCACCCCTCCCCTCTCAGTACACACTTCCTATTAATCCCAAAAAATGTTATCAGAGCTAAGTCTCTTCTTGAAAAGCTTAAAGGCTTAAGAGAAAATATTATACAATGGAGAAGTACAGACTTGATAAAAATATTGAGAACAAAAAGCTTGATATTTAGATGTTCTTTGAGGTATATAAAGAAGCTAGAATCAACATGAGACAACTACTAGATTAAAGAAAGAATATGGAATCTCTCCATAATGAGACATATTATCATGAGGAAGAGATACCAAATTTCTTTAAGTCTTCAGGATCAGCTACAAGCAAAGCATAAGATACATCAGAAGAAAGCATCACAAGCCTAACTAAAATCAATCTACATCTGGCTGGACAAGTTAAATCTCTGTAAATCAGTCAAGAGACACATATGGTAAGGATGATTGATTTCATGAAAAATGCTAGGCAAGCTGAGAAAGAAAGAATACTAGTTATTGATGATAGAAGAAAGGTCACAATAAAGATACAAGAAAAAGAGTCTGAAATACAAAGACTTACAGAGCATCACCATGAGATTACAAATCAGATTATTCTTATGAGTCAAGAGGCAAACATATTAAATGTGGAACTCATGAAAGAATAGAAGCTATCAGTGAACTGAGGGATGAGAATGAAAAGTTGAAACATGAAATAAGAATTCAACAACAACATAATGAGATTATTAAAAAGGCTAAAGAAAGCAATAAAAGAATGGATGATTTTCTTGATGGACAACGAAGAGTCAACAACAATACCGGTCTAGGTTTTACCGAGAATGGAGAATCATCAAATAAAGTTGATCCAAAGAGTGTCTACAAAAATTTAAGACCAAGAAATCTTACATGCAATCACTGTAGAAAGCAAGGCCATACATCAAATGTATGCAGAGGCAAAATGAAAGGTATTCCTAAATATACATCTTCATTCTTAGGATTATGTTATAAATGTGACAAGAAAGGACATAAAGCATATGAATGTAAGTCTTAGATGAAACAACTAAAGATGGAAACCTACATGGAAAAATATTTTCCTACATGCAAAATGAATGGGAACACAAGTCTTGAATGCTGGAAAAATAAAAGGTAAACAGGGAAGGCTAAAGGTCAAGAAATTCCCTATCAACAAAAGAGAGTCAGTAATCAATATGTATGGGACTGGTTGATCCCACAAAACTGTGTCCCACTTTTTGGCCAACTTTGACACTGAAATGAACATTCTAAAAAAAAACTTCGCTTTCGAACATCAATTGTCATTAAACCATTAAGAATTTGAAGATGATGTAAACTAGTGACTTTTATCATTTTGTTTCTAGTTTATAAATATATATATTTTTAAAAAAATGGAATTTATTTGTATCCATTTTTCCTTCTTCAAAATTTTTTTTTGTGAAAAATCAAGATTTTTTAGGAGTGACACTCACTTTGATCAACATAACATTTTTTATAAAACTGATAAGAACGTAATTATTTTGAATTTAGTTTTTTAACACAACTATCTAGGGAATACATTTGGTTTCATTCAATTTGGTTGAATATTTAATAGTTTATTGAGTTATGAAGTGACATTAATTATAATTTGGACATAGGTTCACTTTGATCGCTCTAACTCTATCTCTATATATCAAAATTAATTTATTCTTTTTTTAATAAAAAGCTAACATAAAAACCTATTTCCTACATATTTTTCATAATTTTTTCCCCTAATTTACTATTTTTCCAGAAGTGTTAAACAGAGAAGTTGCTAAATGGTTAGACAACCTATGTTTAGTAAAACTTAAAAAGAAAAGTCTTAATAAAATCAATATATATATAACTCATAGTAATTGGAAAGATTTCTTGGACTACTATCATCCTATATTTGGGTTTTTCAAATGAATTTATTTTATCCAAAAAAAATTTAATGTCAAAGTGATTTTTTGTCAGCATTTTGATGGGTTCAAAGGAGACTCGGTTATAGGTGTGAGTGAAGAGTAGAGGGATTATACCAAAGGGATTTTGATCCAAGAGGATTTTATCTAGCCATTCTGAATTTACTCTTTCAAATGGAACCTCTCAAGGCTTAAATCAACATATTTTCTTAAAAATGTGCAATTTCAGCAAAAATCGGGATGTTCAAAAAGTGGGACACACTATTATTGTGTACAGAATGTGGAAGATATGGTCACATTACTACAAACTATATGAGACAAAGGACTAGAAAGTATAGAAGCTAGACTAACCATGGAATGGCATGCTTACACTATCATAAAGTTGGTCATCTCAAGAAAGACTGCAGAGACCAAATGACAGAGACAAGCACATATCCTAATGCAAACACCATTGAAGATACCCGGACGGATAGAGAAAAAATGTGGAGAAAAGATTCAAACAATGATGAAGCTGGATCAAGAAATGCAAATGGTGGCACCCCATCCAACAGATCCGGTAACATCACCACCCCCACCAAAGAAAAACAAGTAAGTATGGAACTGCATAACCCAAGTCATTACTTTACATCAGTTCCATAATATGTTGATATAATGCCAAATTAGCATAAGAAAGATGCATCACGGTTTTAATTGTTAAAATATGTGATAACGATGATTTTAGGCATATATAGTGAAACCTGTTGGTATACACTCAAAGCTAAGATTGTGTACACTTACTGAGAAGCATCAGTTAGAATTAAAAGTTTCTATGTACAAATCGAGCCTCGTCGGTAAATAAGTAAATGAATAAGTTGTTAGTGATACAGAAACTTGTCGGTAAATGCAAAGTGAAGAGCGACTGCTCTAAAACATTTTAAAGTATCACCAAAGAAAGTAAAGTCTTCACTGACAAACTCAATCTTCATACACTGAGGAGTTGGTAAGCATTTATGGCATGTGTTTTAGGGAAATGGCTATAAATAGGGCATCAGAACAACTCATTTGTTCACGACACGTAGAGCGGAGCAACCAAGGTGATTTTAGAGCACAAAGTGAAGGGATCACAGAGCAATCATGACTCGACACAAAACACTCCTAAGATGTTCAGGAATCTTTGCAAGCTATAAAAAGTAAGTTCCAAAGAACCGACAACTCTATTTTTATGAAAAATGGAGAAGCCCTAAATATCTAAAAATGGCTTCGACTTCATGAACCGTGAAATCCAAGAATGCAAAGAAAGATGAGTTCAAGCTCATCAAGACCACTGCATGTGAGGAACCCAACTATAAGATCCATCCTGAGGTTGCCTCACAACCCGATGATGCTAGTGCATTTTCACGCATTCTAGCTAGGGTTTTACTGGTTGAAGATGTTTGAACCTTAATACACTGTAAGATTGCAGATATTGGAACATCAATGGTTGAAGAAGCTTACAAGAAGCTTTACAATGATGATGGAACACTTAAGGAAGAACACAAACACATTGAGGTTAAAGGGCTCACAAATGCCCTAATGTTTCTAAAAGTCTTAAAAACTGAATGGATTTGGTTAGTGCTAAGTCGAATGCATAACAATAAGATATGGCTTGATGAACTAAAGGTAATAACCTGAGACATCATTCATGCAATTACTAGTTACCCCATAACCATTAAAGTTAAGGCACTCAAGCATCCACCAAACGCCAAAACCAAAAAGATGACAGGATCCAAATGGGATGGCAAAGGATTGAAAGTCACAATAATAACCGATTATGAGATCAAGTTTGGTGCATGTGTTTTGGGCTATAAATTTTCTAGGAAAGTAGATTAAACAAGATAGCATCAGGTGCAGTGAACACAATGTTCAAAATTGTAAATAAGGGAATGAAATTAGACCTATATGATCTACTCCTAAATTAGTTGAAGGACAACCTAAAGACTATCAGGAATGCAAAGTCAAACACTTGTAAGTTTGGCTCATTAATAATGTGTATCTTCTTTTATTTTCAAGAAAATTTCCCATTGGTTGATGATGTTAAATGGGACAACACCAAACCGGTCACCATGCAAATCAGTGAGCGCATAGCTATACTTGGAGATAACTTCAAATCAGTCATGGATGAATACTTCAATGTATTCAAAGACCGAATGCAAAAGAGGGTAAGAATCCCCGAGGAACTCATTGAACAATATAAGGATGAGATATGCTTCATGGTTGACACTAATAATACATACATTAAGACTATTGTACCAAGGACAACATTGTTAGAACCATTAGACTATGAGATCAACATTGATCTTGCTACTAAGGTAATTGATGCCTTGATCAATGAACCACTAGAAAAGAAGAAACCAAAATTTGTAACCTATGACGAGGCCAAAACAAGAATCAAATATGGCCTAGTTGTGAAGACAATTTTTAGAAAGAAGGACAAGATGGTCAATAATCTCAAAAAGATTCTATCAAGAACTAAGGAAGAAGCTAAGCAAGATGAAGAAGTTGGATAGGAGGAAGAAACCAAAGAGCAGTTATCTTTTGGTAAAGAAGAAGGAAAGGATGACTCTGAGGAGATAGAGTTAGATTCACCACCTCCCCACCCAACTAAAAATCCAAGTACAACAACTAATTCTCGGAAAAGAAGCCACACATCAAAATATACTACTCCTTCACCTCTAAAGAAGGGAAAGTTCAAGACTTATAAGAGGAAATCTCCCACAGTGAAGAGAGGTCAAAACAAGAAAGGAAGAAAATTCATCAGGACCCAAGAGGACATAGAGGACACCGAGCAGGATGAAGCTATTGAAGAAGAAAGTGTCAACGTAAAAGAATGCAACTCTATTGATGAAATTTATGTTTATATTGCAAATTCTAGATCTATTATAGATACAAACATTAGAAAATGGATGAAACAAAATCAAGAAGAAATGAATAAAATGGAGTACGCCATTATAGCTAAAATGTAAAACTTCAAATATGTACTAGTAAAATTTGAAGGAAGTTATGTACCAAGGGAACTATTGGATAGATTATACTCCCATTGGACATTTGCATTGAAGAATGAAAAAGATTATGGAGAAGTATAAAAAGGAGTTCTCACCGAAGCTTAAAGCATACAAACTACTTGAAGGAAAGCTTATAGAGCTTGAGCAAGACAACCATTAGAAATGGTGCAAGATCGTGAACAAACCTATTGAGGAGGACAACCCCAAAAAAGACCTTCAACAACAAGATGTTGACAAGGCAACTCAGGGTGACACTTCCATTGAGTTAGATAAAGAAGAAGATGATAACACATGCAAAAAGACTACATATGTTATAGACAAAACATGGGAAGGAACTACAAATGACAAAATTGTGGACACTAATGTCATAGAAATTACCGATGACCCAACAGAGGAAGTGAATAAGGATGAAGATGTTATTGTTGAAAAGGACAAAACCGATGAGCAGGACACAACATTTGATACTGCACAGGTGAACATTCTAGGCAAACTACCAATATTAATAAAATCTATCAATATCATGCAAGAAGAAAGCAAATCATGTGAGAAGGATACTCCAAAGGATGCAGGAGAAGAAGAAAATAAGGATAACACCAATGGTCATAAAGACATTGGAGATACTCAAGATGTAACTAAAACTAATAAGGTTACTGAAGGAGATAAGGAAAAGGATACTGATACTCAGGACAAGAATGCAGAAACCAAGACCGATGAAGCAAAGGACACCAATGAAGGAGACAAACCAAAAGATGGTAGTCCTTAGGAAACCAGCAAGAGTACTATAGATGATGTAAAGGTGAATGTGGAGATGTCTGCAGACACCCGACGAGCTGAAACTGATGCTAAGGAGTAGAAAGAAGCACAATAGGTAACTTCATCAAGTACAATAGAGAAGGCCAAGAAATTGGCAATGGTGTTACATTCTACTGAGTCATAGAAGAAGAAGAAGAAGACAAAGAAGAACAAGTTAGAGGTTACACTAGATGAAATCATAGAAATACCGAAGTGTGACCCCTCTAAACTTGAAATTGAAGAATTAAAAGAATATGGAGAGATATTCTAGAGGAAGGTATTGCAAGAAAAGATGAAGAAACAACACAAGGACTCCATGGTACTTGAGACAACACGGGACATACTACATCAAATAGTACCTGATGTTGATATTGATCAAAGCAAGCCTATACTTGATCAACTAGCTACCCTCACCAACACAATTATGACTCAAAACATTGATGTTGAGAAGGAAATATAGGAGAGAGCTAAAATGAACTACCAACAAAAGCTCATAGAGAATATCAGCCAAGTGTAACCACCTAAATTCAGTCTGTCACAACTATGGACCCTATTTGCCCTAAGTCTGATCATACCCTTGATTTATGTCCAAACGACTCTGTTACTGCTTGGCATAATTCTTTTAATCAATTTAATATCGTAGGTGATTTTTATCACTGATTTATATTAACTATTATAGCCATACACTTCAAATCAATTTCGACCAATCAAATCAAATCAAAATCAAACATGGCTATAGTATTTAATTATAAAGGAATTAAATAAATCTCTAAATCAAATACCCACTTGCAATCAACCCATTCTCCTAGCCTATTTAATTTAATTAAAATGGCTATAGTCCTCTAATTATTAAAAAGCAATTTCATTGTTTAAATAATTAATTCCTATATTTCTAAATGAATTAAATAAGTATATTTCATTTATTAATATT
>MU226059.1:3774407-3801795 GCA_018584345.1 Thuja plicata | reverse complement strand
AATGCCTTCATTAATATGAAGACCTTAAGCCTATGTCTCTCCCATGCCTTATTAATGCCTTGGGCATTAAAGGCTCTTACATGTTCATTTATGAGTCTCCAAATTCATAAATGAACCTTGTCCCCCCCCTCTCTCTCTCTCTCTCTCTCTCTCTCTCCCATTCTTCTATAAATAGAAGCCTGTTTTGAGAGAAAATAAGCCTTCACATTAGATTGAAAATAAATTTTTATGTTGTTAGATTCACTCTAGAACTACATTTCATCTTTCATTCTATGCTAGTTTATTGTTTCCATTTCATCATTTAGAGCTAGATTACATGTTTTACCATCTTTTAGCTTGTTTTTAAATAAAAATCCTTCATGCTAGGTTGTATTCGTCACTGATTCATAGCATATTCTGAGGGCTGATATTTTGTTAATCACACTCCTCCTAGTTAGCAGGCAATAGGTCAGTTTTACTGGGTTTTACATACTTTTCTAACCCTTTTGGACTAATATAATGATCTATTGAGTGTATGTGTTGTTTATGACAGGTACCCATTTACACACACACACCAAGAAGTGGCGGTAAATATGGTAAAGCTATCAGAATTCATATCTGAATTGGATCCAATCATATATGAAGCTATAGACTTAATTCAAAAATGCAGCATAATAGAAAAGTTCACTAAAGAAAATAGTGACAGCATTGCAAAGCTGGATACTAAACTAGCAACTAGTGCACAAAGCCTAACCACAGATGGAGACTATGCAGTCATACTGCATTATGAAAAAATCATAGAGATTAAACAATTAAGACAAGAACTATGGGAGGAAGAGACACATTGAAAGAAAGAAGTAACCGAGCTCCAAGCTCAACTTCTACCAAATCTTACATTGCTCCAACAATATATCAGTTCTGCAAGGCAACTGATTGCAACTCTTGAGATGTCTATAGTAGACAACATCTATTATATGCACTCCAAGATTACACTTGAGCACATGGCTCTGGAGAACCTCAAAGAGAAATGGGAGAAGATGATGGAAGACATGAAGTCTTCACATTCCCATATTTTTTATAAGCTCTAAGCTAAAGACCTTTTCCCTTAAATTCAAAAAGTACAAAATACAAATAGGAAAAGACGATATGTACATTCATTCATTGAGATGGGGAAATGGTAAATACAATATGTATAAGGTATAGTTATATGGGAAAATGAAAGTATGAGTACAAAGGAGAAAATGAAAAGTACAAAATACAAATAGGAAAAGACGATATGTACATTCATTCATTGAGATGGGGAAATGGTAAATACAATATGTATAAGGTATAGTTATATGGGAAAATGAAAGTATGAGTACAAAGGAAAAAATGATGAAAATGATAAAAGGAAAGACATCATATGTACAGATATACTAGCATATACATAGGGGGAGTCATTAACACTTTTTTAGTATTTTGTGATCATATATGTTGTATATACTTAACACTTTGTTAGTATTTTGCACATATGAGTTTTTGATACTAATGTCAAAGGGGGAGATTGATGACATTAATTGGCCATTATTATGCAAACAACACTTTCAGTAAGCATACACCGAAAGACAAGATTGAGAAACCCGAAGATCAGATACTAAGTGATCACCGAAGATGATTAAGTATAAAGTGAACCGATGACACAAGTTAGTGTGTAAACTGAGATTGAAAAGACAAAAAGATAAAGTGGAACCCGATAGAGGAACCCAATATGCAAGTTACAGTGTAGACTGACAAGACAGATATAGTGCAACCGAGAGAACAAAACCAAAGGACATTAAAGTATGACCGACAGACAGAACCAAAAGTCAGTTGGACCATGCAAAAAGTGGATCTGTCTTCCATGTCAGATAAAGCAAGTGTATTCTATTTATAGGATATTTAATTATTTTAAATTCATTTCTTTAGGGACAAGATACATGAATTGAAGTCCTTTAATTAGTCTAACTAATTTAAAACACATAGACTAGGAGATCTAGGTATAAGTTGTAAACTTGATCTTAGAGTTAACATTGTTTTTATCATAACTCGATGAGGTCAATCTATCTATAAATTTGGTTAGAAAGAACCAAGAACAGAGCATACCGAGAATCAAAGGTATTATTCAATCACAGTTAAGGTGATAATCTTTTTATGTGAACTACATAGTATCTGTATCAGGAATAGGAGATTGCATTTACCAGGTCAATTTTGTGATCATATATGTTGTATATACTTAACACTTTGTTATTATTTTGCACATATGAGTTTTTGATACTAATGTCAAAGGGGGATAATCTTTTTATGTGAACTACATAGTATTTGTATTAGCAATAGGAGATTGAATTTACCAGGTTAATTTTGTGATCATATATGTTGTATATACTTAACACTTTATTAGTATTTTGCACATATGAGTTTTTGATACTAATGTGAAAGGGGGAGATTGATGACATTAATTTTCCATTATTATGCAAACAACACTTTCCGTAAGCATACACCGAAAGACAAGATTGAGAAACTCGAAGATCAAATACTAAGTGATCACCAAAGATGACTAAGTGTAAAGCGAACCGATGACACAAGTTAGTGTGTAAACCGATAATCATAGTTAAGCTGATAATATTTTTATGTGAATTACATAGTATTTGTATCAACAATAGGAGATTGCATTTACCAGGTCAATTTTGTGATCATATATGTTGTATATACTTAACACTTTGTTAGTATTTTGCACAATGAGTTTTTGATACTAATGTCAAAGGGGGAGATTGATGACATTAATTTTCCATTATTATTCAAACACCACTTTTGATAAGAATACACCAAAAGACAAGATTGAGAAACCTGAAGATCAGATACTATGTGATCACCGAAGATGAGTAAGTGTAAAGCGAACCGATGACACAAGTTAGTGTGTAAACTAAAATTGAAACAACAAAAAGATAAAGTGGAACCTGACAGAGGAACCTAATATGCAAGTTACAGTGCAGACTAACAAGACAGATAAAGTGCAACTGAAAGAACAAAACCAAAGGACAGTCAAGTATGACCGACAGACAGAACCAAAAGTCAGTTGGAGCATGCAAAAAGTGCATCTGTCTTCCATGTTAGATAAAGGAAGTGTATTATATTTATAGGATATTTAATTATTTTAAATTCATTTCTTTAGGGACAAGATACATGAATTTAAGTTCTTTAATCATTCTAATTGATTTAAAACACATAGACTAGGAGATCTAGGTATAAGTTGTAAACTTGATCTTAGAGTTAACATTATTTTTATCGTAACTCGATGAAGTCAATCCATCTATAAATTTGGCTAGCAAGAACCAAGAATAGAGCATGCCAAGAATTAGAGGTATTATTCAATCATAGTTAAGGTGATAATTTTTTTATGTGAACTACATAGTATCTGTATCAGCAATACGAGATTGCATTTACAAGGTCAATTTTGTGATCATATATGTTGTATATACTTAACACTTTGTTAGTATTTTGCACATATGAGTTTTTGATACTAATGTCAAAGGGGGGAGATTGATGACATTAATTTTCCATTATTATGCAAACAACACTTTTGGTAAGCATACACTGAAAGACAAGATTGAGAAACCTGAAGATCAGATACTAACTGATCACCGAAGATGACTAAGTGTAAAGTGAATTGATAACACAAGTTAGCGTGTAAACTAAAATTGAAAAGACAAAAGGATAAAGTGGAACCCGATAGAGGAACCCAATATGCAAGTTACAGTGTAGACTGAAAAGATAGATACAGTGCAACCGAGAGAACAAAAGCGAAGGACAGTCAAGTATGACTGACAGAAAGAACCAAAAGTCAATTGGAGCATGCAAAAAGTGGATCTGTCTTCCATGTCAGATAAAGCAAGTGTATTCTATTTATATGATATTTAATTATTTTAAATTCATTTCTTTAGGGACAAGATACATAAATTTAAGTTCTTTAATCAGTCTAATTGATTTAAAACACATAGACTAGGAGATCTAGGTGTAAGTTGTAAACTTGATCTTAGAGTTAACATTGTTTTTATCATAACTCGATGAAGTCAATCCATCTATAAATATATGATGCAATCATTCATTACGATGGATGAATAGATGATGAGAAGAGAGAGGAGAACATGAATGAATCAGACGAGCACATCTATGGATCAGATTGTGAGTTTCAAGAATAGGGACAACAAAAGATGAATTTAGTTAGCAAGAACCAAGAACAGAGCATATTGAGAATCAGAGGTATTATAATCACAGTTAAGGTGATAATTTTTTTATGTGAACTACATAATATCTGTATCAACAATAGGATATTGCATTTACCAGGTCAATTTGTAATTTTCTATCATTCTAACAAGTGGAGAAAAGTGTAAAAATCCTTTCAAGGAAGGTGGATTTAACCATCCAACATCAAATCTCTTAATTGAGCACGCACACTCAATAATGTTCCTAAAGCTCTTAACACAGTAGACTTTTACAAGTCTCCACCAATACTCCTAACAGGGTATGTTGGATTTGATAAACTCAAATCCTCCCAAGAACACCTGCATGCAAAGACTGTTACAGAGAAGCAAGATAGAAGAGAGAAGACAGCTATGGCGGCCAAAAGGCCAGAGACATCAAATTCATGTTGAAAGAAAAACTTCTATATTATCAACAATAGAATTACAATACGATGTGAAATCTCTGTAAAGAAAACTAAGAGGTGAATCCTTATAAAAGGAATCATGAAACCCTAAAAGGGAAACCCTAAGTTTAGCTGAAGCAAACTAGAGTGAAATAGGTAAGTTACTAATTAAATCATTATGATCTAATTTAGTAACCCGATAGACTATTACTCTAACACCCCACCTTAAGATAAGATTAGGGAGAAGCAAAACCTAGGAAACTACTGCAGAAAGAAGGAAAGAAGGGTCCCGGCAACAAGGCCTGATCAGGTACCCAAACAAGAAAGAAAACTAGATGAAGGAAACTAAGCCTTCAATCTAGGGAAAAAGTGTCCCAGAGAGAGGAACAAGAATGAGAAAGAAGCATCTCCGAAGCATGAACTGAAAACTCTGTCTGAAGAGACTGCTGGAACCCCCACTGAAGTGCATGACCAGGTAGAGAAGACAATGTCCGAAGAGCTGATCAATCGACCCAGGAAGTAATAGAACCAACAGGTGAACCCCCCATAATGCTAAACTGGGAGAGGTGACAAGAACACTGAAATGCAATGCCAGAAACATCTGCAGAAGAAGAACCAGGAACACCAATAGTGCAACAGAAGTACAAACACAGGATAAAGGGTGGTGTCATTGACACACAGCATGGGCTAATTTCATGGAAGGTACGCTCACTTGACAAAGGTGGATGCGCCTAAAGTGGCATAAGCATCATAACCCAACATGGCACTTTATAACACAGTGCGAGTACAAAAACCGTACAAGGTGTACAAGATCCAAGAAATGCAGAAGAAGGAACTTTATCTCAGTGCATTTACAAAAAAAAATGCATCAGAAGGAGCATACAAGCTCAGAAGTCAGAAAGAAGAGTGAGCTATAAAATTAGAAGAAGAGATCCCAAGACCTTTAGAACCAAGTAATCCACCAGAGTGCATAAACTGCCAAACTCAGAGGAGAGAAAACCTGGAGCAGAATCTAGAAAAAGAACCCTGCAACTGAATAGTACACTAAACCAGCTTTCTGATGATATCTTGTTTGCCAAGAACGGAGTCTGGATGAGCCAGATATGACTCCTAGAAGGAAAAAAAGACATCAGACTTCACCAGCAAAAAATGCTATCGAAATGGCAGAACCCAAAAACCTAATCACCATGGTCGGAAAGAGATTTTCAACGATATAAAGAAGTCTGAAAAAGACCCTCGTATGCTCCATATAGAGCGAAAATAGTGAGAAGGCCCCAAAATGCCCTAAAAGGCAGAAAATAAGCCCCAAGGGCTAAAAAAATAGGCCCCTGGGCGCATGGCCCACCCAGGGGGACAAAACTGGAGCCCGCGGTCATTAATATGACCAGCCGCTAGAAGTAAAGCCCGCGGGGGCCAACACAAGGGCGCCACCGGAGGTGGACCGGGCGGAGCGACGCAAATAGTGGCGGTACAGAGAGTGAAGCCGGCAGAGTGGCACCTTTGAAATAGGAAGCCGAGAGTGCGGGGGCCGCGGAGCCTGGGGGAGGCAGAGCAGCTGGGGGCCGCAGAGCGGCAGAGTGCCTGGAGGAGACAGAGCCGGCAGTGCAGACCGGTGGCAGTGGTGAAATGCGCAGCCGGGGTCCGAGCCGCAGTGGTGCGGCAGCGGCGCCCCAATAAATTACACAGCCTGCATATTAAAAATGCATAAAAACCTTTAAAATAAGGGTTTTTTGATTTTTTTCTTGGTTTTCATGCCCGTACGGCACTGGAAACCAAAATTTTTTTGCCTCGGGGTCAAGCTGTCCAAAATGGACAAACTTTATATGGATTCTGGGGTTTTTGGGCCTTTCAAACGCAACCATGAGGTCGGTTTTGGTCCAAAGTGCCTCAAAAAACAAAGACCCCCCAGATCCAATAAAAGACACCGAAGAAGCTTCTAAAACCCTCTGTGCTTCAACAAAGAACGAACAACCGGCAGCAGGAGAGCTCTGATACCATGTTGGATTTGATAAACTCAAATCCTCCCAAGAACACCTACATGCAAAGACTATTACAGAGAAGCAAGACAGAAGAGAGAAGACAGCTATGGTGGCCAAAAGGCCAGAGACATCAAATTCATGTTGAAAGAAAAACTTCTATATTATCAACAATAGAATTACAATATGATGTGAAAGCTCTGTAAAGAAAACTAAGAGGTGAATCCTTATAAAATGAATCACGAAACCCTAAAAGGGAAACCCTAAGGTTAGCTGAAGCAAACTAGAGTGAAATAGGTAAGTTACTAATTAAATCATTATGATCTAATTTAGTAACCCGATAGACTATTACTCTAACAGGGTAGATCATCAAAAGTGATCAAATTGTAAGCCTTAACCGGCCCTTTCCAATTTACAGATAGTGAAGATTTTTTGGGTGCCATCCCCACCACAATTATTACTTCCTCACAAAAGTTTTCAGCGATATCATATATTGTGTTATGTGTCAATTTACTTTCATGAATGTTTCTATGAATGTTCACATGCATGTTAATGTTATGATTTGATACAACTCACATAAAGATAGTTTAAATCAGATTGAATGGATATACAATTAATTACAAAGGTTAATTGATGAAGGGATACAAAAAATTTTAGAGGTAGCAATTCACCCCTCCCCTCTCAATACATACTTCTGATTAATCTCATAAAAATACTGTTCACAGATGGTGTGATTAAATTTTTTTTAGTTCATTGAGAGTTTTTTCTTCACTCCCATGTGCTTTTCTCTCTCCCCTTTTTATCTTTATAAAAATCCATTATGTATAACTTCCCTTGGGGTATGTGGTACTACATTCAAGGAATGATATTTTGTGGTTTTTTATTATGCCATATATTTTTACTACCTTGTCACCATGATATCTCCCCAAGCTCAATGGTGAACTAAAATGTGGTCAGGTATAGTTGGGAGTCAAACTCCCACTTACCTTAAAAGATATTTCTCTAGAATGTGTCAGTTAGGAAATAATATTAAAGAGCCAAGTATTTGGAGAATCATCCCATTTATTTTTGAGTTACTAGAAGAGGTTGTTTGCATATATACAGTTAATTGTGTAATGAATTTGTTAATAATGTAAAGAATGCCTTAAAACTTGATTGTAAAATAATAGATTTGAATTTGTCATGTTAAGGGAAAATATTATGCAAATGATGAATCCCTTAAGGTTAATATAAAGATAAAAACACTATTTGAATAACCTAAATCAATTCTTTGAAAATGACTTATTTGCCTAATTTAAATGAAATTGTTACAAAATATATAAGAACAATGTTTATTAATGAATGAATGTATTGCCTTATCATTTTCCTTAATTTTTATTTAATTAACTTTTATTTCTCTCCTTCAAAATAAATTCTAATATAAATGTTTTTTTCAAATTACACTAAATTTGCTACTGTTAAAAACAAAATAAAGAACATATTTACTCCAGGCGTAATTTTACTATTAAAGCATGAATCTATTAATTTTTCTTAGTGTGTTTTTATGGTGGAAGTTGGAAACACTTGTAAATCCCTAACCAAAGACAATATAATGTTTATTTATCTACATAAAATTAGAAAACAAGTTTGGATATGGTGTCATTTTAGTTCACGTCACACTAAGTTCTAAGGATGCTATATACACATATATGATCAACACTTAATAACCTTTATACTTTATTTTCATTCATTTATTATATGATAAATTGAACCCTTTTATATGGCATGAATACTTTTATAAAATAAAATTATACACTTGAATAATCTACAAATGAACAAACTTTTAGAGACATATTTCTATGGGATTACTTTCTTGCCATGGTAAATGCACAAATAAATAAGAAACAATAATACTAGCATATTTTTAAATGAGTTAATATAAATTTAATAAAATATGAAAATGTGAGTGAAAATACTGAACATCAGGTATTAACCTCAATTATGTCACATTGTGAGATATACATTATGAAAAAAATAATGTACACAAACATTATCAAGAGAGGCACTAGGTAAAACCATGAGGATGAGGATTCAATCATAAACTCTCAAGAAAATAATAATGTTAAGGGTATGGGGTCTCTTGGGATAATCCTTTGTCCTCCAATGCCTATTTTCCCCTACAATCTAACCCTTTGCATGGTGCTAACTACAAAATTGAAACAAAGAAAAAATTATCTATGTTCCATTGACTTCCTCCTACCATCGAGAGATTGAAGGATCAAAGAATGAGCTCAAAAATAGAATGATGAGGGTATATGACAATAGCTACGAGAAAATTTACAAAGAAATGAAGTGGAGAAGGCTTCATCAATATTTACGAAAAAAATTATTAGTAAATCAAATCATGTACTAAAAAAAATAAAAAATAAAAGAATGAAAGAAAAAAACCTTTTTTAAACATAAACCTTCCAAATAAATGAGGAAAAAAATAGAAAATTAAAATATCATTTAGTAGACCACAACACACTTGACTGAACTTTGAATATCGCAATTGTGGGTTGTGAAATAGAATGACTCAAAAGATAAAATATATAAACTAAAAAACATAGGGGCCCATCTCTATTAGTACCTATAGGGGGATGCAAATTCCCTCCCTATCTTGAAAACCACCTTCATCCAATACTGCAAGGAGGAAATAATAAACAACAAAATTGGCCCCATCCCTATTAATTCTTGTACGAGGATGCCACCTCACTCCCTATCTCCATAGATATTGTCATCTCATACCGCCAGGATGAAATCAAAATCATAGTAATTAGTGCTATTTAAAAATCAAAGTGGATTTGAAAGTTTCATGCAATAAAATTTGAGGATTAAAAATATATTGGCACCTCCTTTAATAGTCCATGTAAAGTTTGAAGCATATAGTACCTTGATCAAGTAGTAAAGAAGTGAAAAAATAGAAACTATAAGAATATTTTGAGATAAAAATTTACTTCTCTTGATTTAAGTGAGGAATACAAACCTCCCCCTTGGTTCATTGTAGTATAGCTTAAAGTGGTTAGGTAAGTTAAAGCCTCCTAGGAAGTTTAAAAAAGAAGATGAAATTATAATTAGGAGACATGATTGATATTGGATAGATGAATATGTTAATTTTTAAACCCTTTAGTTATGAAAGAATTAAATATATGAGCATTCAATTCTTTTATTAACAAATATGTAAAAGTATTAACTAAAAAAGGTTAAACTTGTTCTTTGTCATTACTTTTTCTAATAAAACTAGAAATGCAAAAGATAATGAACAAATAGTTGAAAATTTGGGTAGGCTGGGGATAAAGTATGAATACCTAAAAGGAATGGGTTACACAAAATCATCAAGGAACAAATAGTGTAGTTTCAAATATTGCACTTGATGTAATTATGACACATAACCCTTAGGCACAATATATTTATGACAAAATTTTAGATCTAGACTTTAAAATTCTTACATCATGGGTCTTAAAGGAAATTTTCTAGAAATCCTTATTTCATATCAAGGTTTGATTTGGTAAAATAAAATATCTTCATGAAAAAGTATTCATGACACTCAAATGTCCAAAAATGATTCCAATTCTAAAAAATAGAGTATTTTATATCAAACCTCTTTTGACATTGTACAATAGAAAATGGGGATCACATAAAAGGGGCATCTTCCCTGATTTTTATGGAACATTTGAATACAAAACCACCTCAAGACAAATATGATTGAATCCACTTGCTAAGAAAGATTCCAATGCAATATTTATGCTTGAAGGGTTTTTGTTCCTTTGTTCCTTAGAGTTGAGAAGGAGAGGAGTGATATTGATACACAAGATTCTTAATAATAGTCGATCTGATACACAAAAGTCTATGCTTTCTATGATGTATTATGTCTAGGAAAGGAGGTTTTCTTACTGCTTCTTTCCTTCTTGAGCCTCTATGAAGTAGATTAATATAATATAAAAAGAGAAAAGAGATGTAAAATAGGATGGAGAAGAACTTCAATGCACATGGAAATGAAATGGGAGAAGTTAGTTTTCAAACTTCAATTACCGATTGTTTAAATTGTGGAATGATATAGTACTGGAGATCTGACACCTGGGTGTTGTAATCTGGATTTTTTCCAAATTTTAGCTCAAAATGGTAGGAACATGATGGCAATGGAGATGTTTTTTCTGGGACATGATTTCAATGGCCATATGTTCCTAGTATGTTTGACTAATTTTTTTACAAATCGTCTAATTGTTCATGTTCTTCCAAGATATGATCTAATATCTCCATAACCTATTCTTGCACATATAAAAATGGGGAAGAAGGTTGACTAAAGGTTTTTTCCTTAGTCAAACCCCTGTTTAGGAATCAACCTTGAAAATGAAATGAAATTTCACAAGGAAAGATGAAATAGAAACTAGATATAAATTACCTCATATCTTGATGTTGTAATGCTTTTTTGGATATGACCACAAATGATAATGCAATAGCTTGAAATTGACAAAAAACTAAAAGGAAATCACACAAGATAAACCTTGGATGATGGATTTTGTAGTTTGTCACAATGCTTGATGAAGGAAAAGAATTCTTTGAAGGATTGAAGACTTGGATACTTGAGGACCTTGAAAATGCTCTTGAAATTTCAAATCTTAACTTATTCTTGATCATGAGTTCTTCCAAAAATTAATGGATATGAAAATTAGGAGAGATGGGGTGTTTTTATATTCAATCCATCATTTTGGGGCAAAAAAATGATACATGTTGACCATAAAATCAAATATCCTACTAATATCCTGATATCGGGCTCTGGGCCACCCCAAACCTCAGGGACATGTTGCCATTAGAAAAAGGTACCCTATAGAATAGGCCAAAATCTGAATAGGAGGCTAGCGAAATAGGTTAGGTGTTGGACTTTCAGGTATAACTCATTTTGAGGTTGAGACAAGTCACAAAGGCCACAAATAAGGACATAGGGCCTAGGTGATGAAATGAATTAATTGATTGGAGGAAAAAATAGGAGCACACTTATAATAATGGCTAACCTTGATTTTTTAAAGAAATTGAAACAATACAAGACTTATAATATTAATTTGAAGGTCCAATGAGCATTAGGAGAATGTGAAATCAATGTGGGAACCCATACATTACCTTTTAGGATGACACATTTAGCCCCCACTTTAGCAAGAGTAATATTCTGCCTCATTCTCATGCCAAAGTAGAAGAAGAAGAGAGAAGATGTGAAAATCATGGGAAAACTACAAGGAGATAAAATATCACTAAGTTTAAGGACATAAGCTCCCAAATCAAGGATCTTTTCTTGTACATCCATATGCAATGAAACATAAGACAATAGTAGAAACCTAAAACATACTAAGATTCCAAGTCAACTAGTTGAAGAGACCTTGCTAGGGAAAATATTTCAACCACTAGCATCGTGCTCAAAAACCTATTGCGAAAGCACAAGTAGTCACGTAAAAAGAGAAAGAGCACACATAAATATAAGACAAGACTTCATGGTATAACCCACTAGCATAGCTATGAGAGAATGGAGAGAAGAGAGAGGGACTATGAGTCCAATAGTATAGAAAGTTTTATTATGCAAGGGGATCTATCGAAAAGAAGGGGACAAGAATGAAAGACTAGAAATTTGTATAATTCTAGTTACACTTATCCCAAATAAAGAGAGAAGGATAATTTATGGTCTTGCGATTTGCATTATTTTAGTCAATTCTACATGGAAACATTTGTGCATGAAGGTGGATTATAAAATTTTGTGCTTAGGGGCATCTCATTGGATCAGTCGTACATAAAACATTTTCTCCATAGGGACCTAAAAAGAATGATCAATCCAAAGGAAAGCATTGTCTCCTTAGGGATCAATAAAATTGGATCATTCTTGAGAAAAGGATTGTATTCTTAGGGATGCTAAACAAAGAAATGCACGATAATAACACAAACTTGTCGAGTACCCAATACTATGTTTTGGTCGATTTATTAATATTGCCAATAATATACATTATTATTATTATTATTATTATTATTATTATTATTATTATTATTATTATTATTATTATTATTATTATTATTATTATTATTATTATTATTATCAAGAATATAATATTTATTATATCAACTTAGTATGTTCATTATTGAGATAAATCGATCTAACTGAAGATATAACAATCACATTCCCTCTTATCTAGGGAGGATAAATATATTACCTCAATGTAATATGTGAGTATAGATAGTCATTTAAAATTTATAACATTTTACTGATATCACGAGAAATGGTCCTCAAGTATCAAGTCCATGATACTCACCAAGTACTCAGAGCAATGGTCTCCATGTATCAACTCACAAGATATTCACCAAGTGCTCAAAAATGATTATCTTGAGTAATGGTCTCCAAGTATCAAATCCATGATACTTGCCAAGTACTCAGAGTAATGGTCTCCAAATATCAAGTCCATGATATTCACCAAGTACTCAAGATGTCTTGTATGATATGTGCACTAGTATCACATGTGTGATACTTGCCATATAAACATTATATATCCATACAATAGAACTTGTAAATATTTTAAACTATACCTTCTAGTCTATATTGATTTACAGGATATAAAATATCATAATGGGGATGTTTTTAAGGTCGTCACATCACAACATCAATCAAATACATATGTTCATTGTCAAAAAGTCATCACCTTTCTTCAATGTTCATAGGAGGGCCCATAAGTCATGGAGTCACACACATGACATCCACGTTGACTCATCTTAGAGGGTTAAACCAAGGGCTTTCACTTAGACTTCTCCCTCAAACAGAAGAATCCAATAAAGTACATATCAAGAAATTACTGATGCTGATACTCTCTCTTAACAAGGGATTTGTTCTCCACAAGTCCAAGCTTGTTAAAAAAAAGCACAAACTTTACTTTGGCTAGAGGCTTGGTGAGAATATCGGTCATCCAATATTCAAAGATAATATACCTCGTCTGAATACTAGAGGAACTATCTCTCCATGGTCTACACCCTCTAAATCAAGTTCCTTAGATGTTAGCTGATGCAAATTATCTAGTTGCTCCCTCTGTCATGAAAGCATACCATATTCACATACTCCAATCATGAAGGTATATTTCTCCAAGAGAGTCTCATTATCTGGCACATGATTTATTTATTCAATGTTCATAACATTGTTTGCAAGAGTGATTTCACATACATAAATGTACTTGTCTGATTCGATAGTAACATGGGTGAATGAAATAAACTATGGATTTATCTCGAGAATTTGCAACACTAGATATTCATGATTAATGTGGCTCTCTTCTGAAGCTTCAAGTACATGTTTCAACCTCCTAACATCTTTGTTCAAGGTTTCCTCTGATAGATTTGTCAGAATCCCTTTGAATATGACCTCCTTGTCCAATACTTGAGCACAATGATGAGAAGACTGAAATAATGAACCAAGTTGTGTCTCTACTAAACTGCACAGATGCCAACCACATTAGTAGCAAAGATCATAGACTCTTTCAAGATAGTCAGAGTGCCTAGAACATCAACTAGGATCTTCAATCATCTCCATGATTTCAAGTAGACATATACAGACTCAGAGATGAGTTTAAATGTATTTGAATTCTATTCAACTATTCCCCAACCATGAAACCAAGAGACTCCACGCACAAAAAGGAAAATCTTTATGCAAATTATCTAGCCAAGATCAGTCACCAATGAATTGATTATTCTAATCTCAGTTCAGTTGACACTTCACCTCATACAACTGCACCAAAACTTGGAATCCTTACCAACATGGAGTTCACACAAAACAAAAGTCCTCCACAAGGTTAATCATGCCCAACTCAAGTTGTTTTTATGGTGTGCTTGATGAATCTCTAGCTTTGGTACTAAAAAGTATGGTCCAAGATAGAATCTCCACAGTGACTCTCCTCTCATCACTGAATTATCAACTGACAACATATTAACTAATAATGAAAATCTATATTACCCATCTTCCAAGCCATTCCCAATATGATTGATGGTCAATAACTATGAATATGAGTAAGGAATCCCTTATTAATTCATCAGCTCGATAAATGTATTAGGATATCACTACCGAACATTGTGTCACTGATTCATCATATGCAATGAATGATGCCAATAGTGTCTAATATTTGTATCATACATAGTCCCTTAAAGTCGGTCTAAATGCTAAACACAAACAATATTGATACATAGTCTTCTTTCCTAGAGACATTACAATACTGGTATTGATTTTAGGTGTCTAAGGCATCCATAAGAAAGCCTTGGTGACTTCTAGGCCAATAAGGAAGCCCTTGTGACTTCTTCACTTTTCGTTCCTTAGTTTCGTTACAATAATGAATGATGGTATTCAAATGTAAAATGCATGTCAAAAAATTTAAATAATCAGAAACTCCTTTGTGATGTCGTAGTACATGTTGGTTACATTGGAGAAATTCGATTTGAATCATGACTTGAGGAGAATATATTGTGCCCAGGTTGAGAATTATGCGAGATAAAACATTAATAACTTTCGATATATTTTGGTTCAAATTCAAGGTCAAATTGCAGTTCCGATGTGACTTTTCCACACCCCATCGATACCTTGCCTCTGATTATTCTGAGTATGAATATCTTACGTGATTGCATATTTCCATTAGTGTTCATACTTGAATCACATCTTCTTTCCTATATTGTAATTTTAAAAATAAAATCATATCTTTCATATATCAATATAAAAATAAAATCATATCTTTCATATATTGAGTCGTTGTTGTGGATTACAGATTGCTAATGCATACTACATGATTGGCTTGTTTTAATCTGATGAAAAATATCATCGCTGGGCACTGAAAGACTGAAATTTTGTGGGACCAACACATATCTTTCTTGACTATTCTTGCGGTTGTCTATATGACTTGTACGATACTGGCTGAACAGCTTGGCCTCTACAATTTTAATGATGCGAGTGTGTCTTGCGGGGCTTACTCATAGTCGACCTTTGGCTTGACTTACGGTATCAAGTGTGGTGAAAGTTCGGGCTAGTTATTACGACGGCGAAAGTTTTCTTGGCTCCCCTTTGAGGGATCTGCAACAAGGGCTCAGAAGGTTCATATCACATTCAGATGATCTAATATAATACTTTGGAGCTCGATAATCAAGATTGGCTACATATATTGGTTAGATTCTTCTTTGTACTCAGATTCACTGGCCTCAACGGTCCTCCAAATTTGCAAACAGTAAATACATATTCGTATCAATGGCCGAAAGTAAGGTGTCAACCTTCTATAATATAAGGACCCGATAAAGCAAGGAATATGCCGATCAAATACACCTGGCTACCAAAGAGGAATCACAGCTCTCGATATGAGAAGGTACATCCGGTATCAATTACAATGTGGGACGCTGATCACATAGAATAAGACTCAACACATGATAGAAATGCACATATATCAGTCACGGGGAAGCCCGCCATGAATTGTATCCAATACTCGGCAACTTCCACAGATCTCCAATCGATGCCTCTGACACTTATGAAGGTCGACACCCACAAATATGAATCCACCAGGTTTTCTCACTACAAACAAAATAACAAGGCTGGCTGTGAGCTCACGTGAGGGGACTAAGGTCAATGGTATGTCGGGTTGATCTCACATGAAAGTGAATGAATCTTGCAGATGAAATTGTAGCGCGGGTCAATTGCAGAGAAAATGCACCCATGTCAATAATGTAAATGGAAGCCCGGTCTAGAAATAATAGATGTGTCAATCATGAAGTGCTTCCAAATGCAGATCACAAGTACACAAGGCCACACAATGTTGATTTTTCCATCATAAGAAGAAGTCGAGCTATGCAACTCCAATAATTTTCTCAATGAAAAAAACTCAAACCATAGAAAGAATAACTCAGACCATAGAAAGTCTTGTGATGTGGGTTTACACATGCTGTTTTAGGATAGGTATTCTAATTCGCAAAAGCACTAGCCAGTCATCGAACATATAATGTCTGATCTTATAAGGACGTTGTGATTATAGTAAGAATAAAATTGCATCTGAATTCTTTGATCGTAGCCCCAAGTTGAACATTGCATTAACCAAACTATAGGAACCGCTCAGCACTTGAAACATCCCTAAGATTAACATGCTCTCATACCTTGTTAATTTTAGGATAGCTGCACATGTAACATCATTCTATGTTGTATATAAAATGTGTGTTTAAAATGCAACAATATCTTTTTCATTTATATTGGGAAAGAGGCTAGGAGAGACATGTCCCTTCATAGGACATGTCTATTCATTATACTTTTATAATGTTTCATTAATCAATCATATATTAGAATAATATTAGTTTACATTATATATATATATATATATATATATAGTATTCTAAATGATCATACGAATGAAGCTATAGACATTAACATTTCTAATTTCTATTACTTTAGTTTTTTATTATAGGTAAAAACAGGTTTTAGGGGGACCCGAAACCCCTTACAACACTACAATCAAAAGAATAAACATTAAGCTGGCTAAACTGAAACATGACTAGAAACCAGCCCACTAAACCTCGAAAGAAACCGTGCTAAAAAACCAACAGCCCATAGACAGCAAACTTCGAACAACTAGAAAAGATGAGACTCTAAACACCCTAGATGCTTAGAAAATAGGCCAAAGCCCTACATCATTGAATGAACTGGAGTATTAAAACTCCCCAAATAGAAGACCTGGGTTTTAACATGGATCCCAAAATGAACAAACCCAGCAATCAGAATGGGCCCTTGAAAGCTTTCAACATCCATTTGCCAAAACCCGCCAGCTTCCAGTATAGGAAAATCCATAAAAGAAAGCGAAAAGAGGATCCAAAGATTTCCTAAGCCACAACTTTGGTGACAGGACTAATACCCAAGCAATGGGTATCCACCAGTTCCAACAAAAAACCACCAGCCCTAAGGTGGTACCATATCACAATCTAAACCACCTTAGAATCCATATGGTTGACCCTAAGCCTTTCCCATCTAGGCTTCCTATGACTAAAAGAAGAGGGAGACCACATGAAGCCCCAAGCAACCTCCATCCAATAATCCCAGTCCTCCTTAATAGGCTGAGTGTCCACCTCAATAGGATCTTCCGCCTCCATAGGAAGTAGGGGGGAAGAAATTTGAAGCACTGAGAGACTCCACCACCAAGAAGCCACATGAAAGATCCCTACCTCTAAAGGGGTATGCTCCACCTCTATAGGAGTATAGCATAAAGAGAAAAAGCCAAAAATTGGGCCATCCCAGTAAGAAAAAACTTTGAAGAGAAGGAGATGGACAAGATCTGAGGAAACTGACTAAGCGAAATAGGAAGAGAAAGAGCCAAACCATGATGATTACTGCTAGCAAGAAGAAACTTCAAAAGGAACAGACCAAAATCTAAACATTACAACATTTCTTCGCCAGAGGTTCTCTACCAAGCCAAAACTTCATCCTCTACCACACAAAGGGCTGCAAAAACAAATAAAAATTGCTTCACGACCAAGGGGAAACCAATCACAGATAGATACTACATTTCCCACTTCCATGAACCCCCTAAGAGACTCCCCACACACAAGAGAATCCATAAGACTAGGGTAGAAGACACCCATCACTAGAAAAAATAGGGGCCACTGCCTCCCAAATATTGCGCCGAAGAGAACAGGATGCAAAACACCAATGTCCCCGGAACCCCCCACACTCCATTCCACTCTGCTGGGACTGCCAGAGGAAACAAAACACGCTGGCCCACAAAAAAAAAGGTCAAGCAGTAGCACCCCAAGGCCCTGGACCCCAACAACAACTGTACAAGCCGCATGTTTGGCCCCAAAGCCAAAACCATCAACAACCTCAACCCAAGAAGACCACGCAAAGGGGTAGGGAGGAGAAAAAGGGAACCTAGTAGCCTCCGCAAGGAGAGAAGGGATGCACCCCTCCCCAAATAGAGTAGAGGCATCCCACACCGCATCTTCCTCCTCAGCTACCACTGTAGACTCCCCCCAAGCCCCGCCTACCCCATCGGCATCACCATCCTTGACTCCCTCTACTTCTTCCTTAGGCCCCGATCCTAGTCCTCCAGAATCCCTAGCACCGCCGCTCATCGCAGTGATGCTCCTTGATTCCATGTTTCTTCTATTACTTTTGTTTCTTTCCCTCTCCCATTAGCATCGCCGTCCTTGCCTCCCTCCTCTTCTTCCTTAGTCCCTGATCCCACTCCTCCAGAAACCCTAGCACCACTGCTCATCGCAATGATGGTCCTTGATTTCATGTTTCTTTGTCATTCTTCCTTATTTTTTGTCCCAATTACCATACTCTAACTATATGAGACATTTGTGCATTGCATTGTCATCCTATACCTACGTTGGTGCAGGAGCACCTGAAGGTCTAGTAGAGATCTTTAGTACATTTTGGCTTGTAGGTTGGTTTTTTCAACCACCAATTAATACAGACTAAAATATAAAGTCCCATAGTTGATCTAGGGTGTGTGTTGAGTGAGGTGTCTTTAGGTTAGGGGATTTGGATATCTAATTAGGATCTAGTGTCAAAATCCTAAGAAGTCAACCAAGTGGTCAAACTTGGGTTGAGACCCCAAAATGGAGTGACATTTTGGGTTTTAATTTTTTTAGGTGTTTGAAGGTCTTATATGATGATTTGAAGTCAATTTGGGTCATTAGACATAGTAGTTTGACAAAATGTAAAAAGTTGTAAAAGTTGCTCATGACATCATTTCAATTTTGAAAAGTTGTCATGACAACATTTCCTAGAAATTAGGAAAGGGGCTTTAATTGTGCCCAAATCCCAACCTTAGGTTATGAGCATGGATGGATAACATATTTAAGGTAGTAGAAACCCTAATCTAAGGGTTGGTCATAAGATTTTACGAACTGAGTTTTGCAAAGGAGGAGTTTTAACTATTTTTCTATAACAAAGCTTTGATCAAGTTGTTTAATAGATTGAAAGTGTTGAATTATTGCATTGAGATATTTTTTATTGACACATGGAAAATTCTTGTGGCATTGGTTTAGTTGTTTGGTGTCACTTGTTTATCTTTTGTAAATTCTTTCTCTTTTACTGGTTCGTTCTCTAGTTCTGACCGAGACATGTAAATATGAACCCCTATTTAATTCCCATGGTCAAAACACTATGGAATCTTGGAATCAAGTAGGGGACTCCTTATATAGTGTAAGTATGTCTTGTGGAGTCATTTTATGTAGGGGAAGCATTTTTAAGACCAAGCCCTAGGTGAGTGCCACTACATTCTGGTTAGGAGCTTGGATGAAACAGTAGCAAGAAAACATGCTAGATGGATTGGATGAATCCAATAAAAGATGGGAATGTGAAGAGGAGAGGGTACTTGATAATTGGATGTGTGGAGATGATCAGAGGAGTTGAATAGATAACCTAGTTCAAGCGAAGAAGAAAGACTGGTGTACATGTTCCCAAAACCCTAAAAAAAAGGTGTTTCTTGAAAAACCTATGTACAGACAGAGTGGGAGACTAAAACCGAAGAAATCCTAGAGCTTAGGTAGTCACTAGAATGAATCCATAACTCATTAAAAGGGTTTCTAGGAGATTTTTTGAAGAATCTCAAGAAAACAAATTCTAGGAGGCCTAATTGAGAAAAAAGGCTATAATGCCTCCAAACAAGAAAACTAAGGACTCGATTTGAAACCTATTTGAGAGTCCATCCAATAGAGTTGGAAAATAGTTGAATGTGGCCTAGAAAAGGTTAGGGAGACCAAACTATTAGCTAAGAGAGGTTTGGGAAGTTTAGTGGTTCAATGGAGCCATTGGTGCATAATGGAGTGTAGAAGGGATTAATGGTAGTTTGAAGTTGGTGGGATGTTCAAGGTGAGAAAGGGGATCATAGAAGCATCCTATAGATATGGTAGAGAAGGATACCCTAAGAAGGCCCAAGGAGAGGTCTTGATTGGAGAAATATTTCTCTTGAGAGTGAGCTCCCCATCAAATTGGTATCAGATCCATTGAAAGGCTTGGGAGTTGGTTAGTGTATGTCAAGAGGAGTGAATCCATAGGAGAAAGCACCATGGTGACCAATGTAGAATTGGAAAGGGATTTTTCAGAGAAGCAAGACAAGAATAGGCTTCCTGGAGAAGCTATGGAAGAAATGAATTTGAAGTTGGCAGAGGTTGTAGAGACATCTAGCAAGATGAGAGAACAAATGAGTGAAGATAAGGATAAATGAAAGAAACAAGTAGAGGAGGAGATATAACCAGAGCATGGTCCTCTTCTACCCGAGCAACCATTCCTCAAGGCCCTCAAGGAATTAAGTGGCAAATATATAGAAGGAATTACAATCTTCTATAGTAAGATGGATGCATAGATGGTTATGGAATAGATTGAAGGTATGGAGAACCACTTCGAATGTGATGGAATCACAGAGGCAGAAAAGGTGAAGATATCCAAGTCAAGGCTAAGAGGAAAAGTACTCACATGGTGGAAGTTTCTTCAATAATATAGGGAGAAAGAAGGGAAGAATCCCATAGAAAATTTGAAACCTATGGTAGCTAAGGTGAAACAAAACTACCTTCGAGAAGACTATGATATCCAACTACATAAGAGAAGGAAAAACCTCAGACAAAAGGACCTAGATGTGCCATCCTATACAAAATAGTTCCAGAAGCTTTGTCTTAGGTCTAGGGTACAAGAGACAGAGAGAATCAAGGTTTCTTGGTACCTTAATGGATTAAGGTAGAATATACAAGAAGAGCTCAGCCTCTTTACTCTAACCTCCATTCATAGTTATTTCCAAATGGCCCTAAAAGTGGAAGAGAAACTTAGAAAGAAGAAATACTCTAATTAAGGGGTAGAGGAAGGGGTAGAGACTCTAGAGGAGGATATAGAGGTGGTTCCAGTGGAAGAGGAAATAATAATAGAAGCCAAGGAGACTCTAGGGGTGCTGAAAAAAACAATGAGTCTAATAACATGGGTGGATATAATAGAGGAAGAGGATTTCACAATGGTGAAAGAGGAAGATTAGGTGGGTTTGTGAGGAGATTACACTTTGCTACAAATAAGTGTTACTAATGTGGCCAATTAGGTCACCCTTCTTATAGATGTCCAGATAAGATAGAAAATTCACAAGGAGAGAAGAAGATTGCCTATGTACAAGAAGAAGACATGACTAAACAATCAGAGATCAGTCTAGATTTGGAGAAGGGAGAGAACCTCATGCTTAGGAGGATTCTCATCAAAGAACCTACAATGGATGAACACAAACAGAGAAGGGATCTTTTTAGAGTTAAATGTAAGATACTTGGTAAGGTATGTAGGGTTATAATTGACTCTAGATCTACTGACAATGTAATCTTAGAGGAGGCAATGCAGAAACTTAAGTTGGACAAGATTCCCCATGTACGCCCTTACAAACTATCTTGGTTGAATAAGGGAAAAAATATTTTGGTGAATGAAAAAGTGTGGGTCAAGTTCACTAATGGAAAGTATCAAGATAGGATACGTTGTGATGTGTTGCCAATAGATGCATGCCATATGTTGCTTGGCAAACCATGGCAGTATGACAGAGAAGCAATTCAACATGGGAAGGAGAATAAGTACTCATTCAAGAAGAATGGAGTAACTTATAAGTTATAGTCATTAATAGAAGAAGAAATAGTGGAGAATATAGACTCCAACACTCTTATAATGAGTGGAAAAGAGTGCTTAAACTACATGAAAGATGAAGGTGAAATTGGTTATGCTATTCTAGTAAAGCCAAAGGAGGAGGAGACACCTAAACAAGAACCCATGCAAGTAGAAGTGAAAGAGTTATTAGATCAGTTTAAGGACATCATTTATGAAGGGAATCAAGTTATATTACCGCCAAAGAGGGAGATAAGTCATCATATTGACTTTGTGCCAGGACCATCAATGCTAAAAAAGGCTACATATATAAGATGACACCATAACAGAACAAAGAGATAGCAAGGCAGGTTCAATAGCTATTGGATCAAGGATTGATCAGGAAGAGAATAAGAACATGTATGGTCCCAGTGGTGTTGGCTCTTAAAGAGGGAGGTAAGTGGAGAATGTGTACTAATTCTATGGCAATTAATAGGATAACTATCAGATATAGATTTCCTATTCCTAGAATAGATTATTTAATGGATTGTTTAGGGGGTGATAAGTACTTTGCAAAGATTGATTTGAAGAGTGGGTACTATCAGATTAGAATGAAAGAGGGTGATGAGTGGAAGTCATCCTTTAAGAATATAGAGGGGATATATGAATGGTTAGTAACTCATTTGGGCTTACCAATGCACCTAGTACCTTTATGAGGGTCATGAATGAAGTTTTGAAGGATTACATAGCTATGTTTGTGGTTGTCTACCTAGATGACATCCTCATTTTCATTAAAACAAAGGAAGAACATATGAAACACTTGGAATTAGTGTTGAAGAGTTTGAAAAAGGAGAAGCTCACCATAAACCTTGAAAAGAGTGAGTTTATGAAATGAGAGTTAGTATACCTAGGATTTGTAGTATCCCAAGGTGACTTGAAGATGGATAATAGTAAGGTTGAAGCCATTTTGAGTTGGCCTAATCCTAAAATAGGGACTGAAGTCAGAAGCTTCCATGGGTTATCCCAATTCTATAGGAAGTTTGTTAGGATATTTAGTGAAATCTGTGCACCAGTCCTTGATAATATCAAAGGAGGACTTAAAAAAATGTTTGTTTGGACCAAGGAGGCCAATGAAGGATTTGAGAAATTGAAGATGGAAGTATCCACCCAACCAATACTGGTTTTACCAAGTTTTGATAATATTTTCATTGTGGAGCTTGATGCTAGAAAAATAGCAGTGGGTGTAGTCCTAAGTCGGGAAGGAAGACCAGTAGCGTTCTTTAGTGAGAGGCTTAATTACGAAAAGTCTAGATATTCCTCATATGATCTTGAGCTTTATGCATTGGTGCAGGCTCTTAAGAATTGGAGACACTACTTGTTGCCTAAATAATTTGTGGTTTATACTGATAACCACGCCTTAAGATACATTAACACACATGAGAAACTTAGTTTGAGGCATATCAAATGGATGGAGTTTCTGCAATCATACACCTTCACTATTAAGCACAAAATGAGGTGAATAACAAGGTAGTAGATGCCCTTAGTAGGAGGTTTCTCACCATCCAAGATATTCAGTTGTAGAGTACATGAATTGAAGGATTCAAAGATCTATATGATGGGGATACTGATTTCTTAGAGATTCATAAGGTGTGTACTGATTTTGAGAATCACTTCGATAGTGAGATTATAGACTATACCTTACGGAATAGCTTGTTGTTTAAAGGGAAACAGTTATGTGTTCCAAGGGGTTCCATGAGGGAGAACCTCATCCAAGAAAAGCACAATGGAAGTTTGAGTGGACACTTTATGTTAAATAATACCCTAGACTCTGTGGAAAGGTTCAATTGGTGGCCTAAAATGCAAAAAGATGTTAGAAGGTATGTGGAGCAGTGTGGAGTTTGTCAGAAGGCAAAGGGGACACCATCAAATGAAGGTCATTACCAGCCATTACCCATTCCAGATAGACCATGGGAGTGTATAAGTAGGTACTTCATAGTGGGGTTACCTAGGACTCCAATTGGTTTAGATAAAATGTTTGTAGTTGTGGATAGATTCAATAGAATGAGTCATTTCATCCCATGTAAGACAACTCATGATGCCAGTCACATTGCCCACCTTTTCTTCAAGGAGATAGTTAGGATACATGGATTACCAATAAGTATTGTTGTAGACAGATATGTGAAGTTTATGGGGAAATTTTCAAATACCCTATGGAGAAGACTAGGAACTAACTTATCTCATGGATCTACATATCATCCTGAAATGGATGGTTAGATAGAAGTGATCAATAGGATTCTTGGAAAATTGCTAAGATGTTTGACAAAAGAGTATGGGAAAGGATGGGAAAAAGTTATCCCAGAGGAATAATTTTCCTATAATGATAGCACAAATATGACTACTGGTAAGAGTCCATTTGAGATTGTATATGGGATACACCCAAGGGGTGTAATGAATCTCAGAAACTTGAAGGGATATAAAGGAATCAATGGACATGAAGAAGACTTTGCACAATCAATGAGAGAAGTTCATGAACAAGTGAAGAAGACTCTAATGGAGGCTAATCGGAAGTTGAAGGATAAGAAAGATGAAGGAAGAAGAGAACTACAATTTCAGGTAGGAGACTTGGTGATGGTCTTTTTGAACAAGGCTATATTACAAAAGGGAATACCAAGCAAGTTAGAAATGAAAATGATTGGACCATGTAAAGTGATAGCCAAGTATGGTGTCAATTCCTATAAGATATATCTACCAAAAGAGATGTCTATTTCCCTCATTTTCAATGTGAAGGATTTCATTCCATACAAAGGTCCAGAAATAGATGAAGAAGAGTACATTATAGAGGTATCTAGGGATGTGGAGGAACTTAGAGTACCTATTAGAGTAAAGCCACAAGTGGAGAAGATTATGGATTCTAGAGCGAAGAAGAAGACAAGAAAGAAAGAGTACATGGAACACTTGGTGAAATGTGAACACCAATCTGACACAGAAGCTACATGGATAGTAGAGGAGGACTTCAAGAAATATGGAATTAGTATGGATTTCATCACATCCAAAGTACCTTGATCTTGTTTTTATAGAGGGGAATGGTGCAGTAGAACCTTAAGGTCTAGTAGAGATCTTTAGTACATTTTGGCTTGTAGGTTGGTTTGGCCAAACACTAATTAACAAGGAATAAAATATAAAGTCCCATAGTTTATCTAGAGTGTGTGTTGATTTAGGTGTGTTTAGGTTACGAGATTTGGATATCCAATTAGAATCTAGTGTCCAAATCGTAAGAAGTCAACCAAGTGGTCAAACTTGGGTTAAGACCCCAAAATGGAGTGACATTTTGGATTTTGGTGTTTTTAGGTCTTTGAAGGTATTATATGATGATTTGAAGTCAATTTGGGTCATTAGGCATAGTAGTTTGAAAAAATGTAAAAAGTTGTAAAAGTTTCTCATGGCAACTTTTTAATTTGAAAAGTTGTCATGACAATATTTCCTAGAATTTAGGAAAGGGATTTAATTATCCCCAAATCCTGACCTTAGGGTCTGATCATGGAGGCATTGATGACATGTACCTTATTAAATGTTTGAATATATTAATTTGAAGATAATGCAAGACATTAAATCAGTTAATGGTTTCTATTGTCATTGATGGCAACTTGATATCATATGTATGGTCATATACATAATGCCAAAGACTTTAGAGAATCAATGGAACAAAGGTTATGCTTTCAGAAATGCATAAAAGTCAAGTATTCACCAAGTGATAGACTACACCAGCGGAGTGCACACCATTGGTAAAGACAGAGATAGAGTCACAGTGATGCCTGACGAGCAGAAGACAGTGTCGCTTGACGAAGTAGAATCACAGGATTCTCGACGAGCTAAAAATAGTGTTTCCCGATGAGAAAGATCCAATGATGACCAATGGACGGAGATCCTAAAGCTAACTAAAGTTGTACCGATAAAACTAGCAGTTTTCACCGGTGACGAACTGCAGAATTGACTGACAGAACAGAGAGATCAAAAAATGACAAAATATCTAGCTGGTAGAGCTTAAGGATAAACTTAACTGGTTGTTTTTTTATTTTTATTTTACCATAGTTAAGTAAGTGATTTAAAGATGATTTATACAGCTCGAAAGAAGATAACTACGAGATAAATCAGGAGTTAAAGCCATAAATCAATTTGACTGGATTGTTTTTCATGCCAAGAATCAAGAATCAAGAACCGAGAATTAAGGAATATTATGTCTATATAAGAGACAAGCATAATTTGTTTCCAGAGGCAATTAGATACACGGGGGAGTGAACTGATAGAAGATGCTGAAGAGAAATTGATGAAGGATAAATTTCATGCAGTCTTGATCAATCAAGTTAAGGGAGAGCTAAAGAATTCTGCAGACACCGATGAACAGAAAATCACAGGATCACAGAGCAGAAAGAGTTAAGTACAAAGGTATTGAATTGATACATTGATCAGAAAGATATTGAAAGTAAATAGATCTAAAAATCTATAATTCAGTTGCATTAGAAACATGTCATTTTGTTTCAGTTTAACCATTGAAGCATTAAGTCTCTTAACAGAGCAGGACTTAATAGTCTTTTGTAATTGAGGTATATCCTAATAGATTACCAGAAGGTTGATTCATGATAGTAGCATCGATCTTACCTAAAGCCTATTGACAGTCTAAGAAGGAGGTTGATTTAAGGATGGTAGTAAGATTAGCATAAAGCCTATTGACAGTCATGAGACTGACTCAAGGATGGTAGCGTAGATGTGAGATACTAAGTGACAACCTATATATAAAAATCCTCTAACAAGGTCGCACTTAACCGTTTGTTTGTAACCTTTAATAGGGTTGGCTCCTAACAGGGCTCACTTTAGAAGAGTGAAAATTTGGGGTACTGGTCCTAGTGGTTTTTCCCTTAACAGGGTTTCCATGTTAAAATACTTGTGTTATATGTGTATGGTTCATTACTTTATTGTTTTACATTCTACAGATGCACTTATGGATTGATTGGTATACTCTGCATATTTACTGAGTATCAGTAAATATAGTTTACTTGTTATCAGTTATCAAGGAGAATAAGGACAGACAAGGTAAACCGACAGATAGTTATTTGTTTCAAGTATTTCAAAGGCATACATCTTGTAGGGACTTAATAATTGGAGAAGTATTGATTGGTGGATTAA
>MU226059.1:3745240-3756063 GCA_018584345.1 Thuja plicata | reverse complement strand
TGTTTATATAGAGAAAAATCAAGTGGACACTACTCATATTACTATAGCCTTGAAATTTAGTAGTTTAGTAATACAGGTTCAGTTTGAGGACTCTCTAATTATTTGTTGGTCTTGTGGTAAAGTGGGTCATTCCTTCATAGATTTCTTGGCAAGTATGACTCAATACATTGTTTGGCAATTGAAGGATCCAATTCATGTTTCTAATTCCTATTTCTGCGGAGTCTATTTTTCTCTCTTTCAGGAGGTTTTGAAAGTTGATATTAAAGAAAACTCCCTATGTGCAATTCTAAAAAGTAGTTGAAGGAATGTCTTTCCATTTATTTGATTATGCCTCATTGCCTTAAGAAATTTAGTCTCGAGGGGAGAGTGACCCTAGCGCTGAGGTAATGCACAATTCCTTGGAACATTTTTTCAAACCAACTTGACTTCAATGGGCTTACCTTAATTTGGGGCAGAGCTCTGTATGTTTTTATTTTGTCTTATTTTTTATTATGTAATTGTTTTGATTAATTGTAATTTTATTACTTCTATTTACCATTTTTCTTGACTGAATGCTTCATCTTTTCTTTGTAAAAAAAAATCAGAACCCTTTCAAAATTACCATTTGTCTAATTAAAAACAAAAAAAATAATACAATACCAACCTCTATAATTATCCCAAATGTCATGTAAATTTTTAATTGCCTTAAACTCATATTGTTTATTCAAAATCGAATCAATGGCTACAAAATCAATATTGTGAACTTGATAAAGTCAACCACATTAAAAATATGATTCTCTTGAGCACATTTTAGCTGTTTGATGTGTGAATGACCGTACAATAAATCTCTAGTCAATATATATGTGCGTGTATGTGGGGTTGAAGGAGTCAAAAAGGTTACATTTTCATTTAACAATGTTACTTAAAGGATGAGAAGGAATTCATAAATAGCTTATTTGAAACAGAACACAGTAGTCACTTTAGCATTCACCCATCCTCGTGTCCCACTTATCACCAATGAGTAGCATTTTCCATCTCCTAAGATCAAAATATTCCAAGCCCAATTGCAACACATCTTTACAATTCCAAAATTATGCTCATTTAAGTTTTAAGTTGAAGCACATAATAATGTAACATATATATAGTTAAAAAAACAATTGTTACACTCTCGTCCAAGAAAGAAGGGAACTATAATTTTAATCCTCCAATTTTTGTGTAGATATATTCTGAACTTGTGCAATAAGTAGATGAAATAAGGTCGAATATCAAATTTAGAAATATGTTGCAATAAAAAACTTCATTTTCATGGATGAAAATAGTGTGGGACTTTCAAAATAAAATTTGATTGCCTTGAGCCTCTTTATTTGACATTTAATTCTCCTCCATTTATGACATATAACTTCAAATCTGATTTTGTGTGGACTTTCAAAGATAAGTTAAAATCAAATTTATTTTTGTGTGAACTTTTTAAGATAAGTTCAAATCAGATTTTTTCTTTTGAGATAACATATGTTTATAAAAGGAAAAGGTGTTTCCAGATATGTAAGAATTTTTTTATTTGTATGCAGCAGAAAATAGATTTTTTAGTTCTTTGTTTTATCAAAGAAGCTTATTGCAACAACGGTTATAAATTGATTATCTTGTTAAGCAGTGATTGCTTCAGATAATTTGTATGCAGCCCTAATAGCTGCAAGTTTATTTTGTTTATTGTAGAAGTTGTTTTCGAGACTAATAGAAGAAATAAGAAGTTGCATATCTCCATCATTTTTCCATGTTTATACTTTGCCTTGTTTTGGGGTTTCTTGAATTAATTCATTTCTGAAACAAATCATCTCTGTGTGAGTTTCTAGAATATAGGTTGAGTTTATATTCTTTATATGGTATTAGAGCAATGTTGAGTGTTATTATTCCCATAAATTCTGGCATTATGCAAGTGAATACTGGAAGAAACAAAGTGATTAGTCGAAGAAAAGTGCAAATGTGGCTAATGTTAAAGTCTGTGATGGAAATAATCCCACAACCTTAATCATGTACAATATTGGTGAAGAAGGCAGCCCCAAACTCTGGTATTTGGACAACGGTTGCAACAATCCCATGAGTGGTAATGAAAGTATTTTTTCTTTCATTAATAAATCTATAAAGTCTAAAATTAGAATTGGGAACATTGGAATTGTTCCAGTTGTGGGCAAAGGATGTATTATGATCCACACCAAGCACGGTGAGAAATAAGAAATTCAAAATGTTTATTTTGCCCCTGGCATTAAGCACAATATGATGAGTGTTGGACAACTCACTTAAAATGGATATAAAGTTATGATTGAAAATAACCAATGCGTCATTTATGAGAAGGATAGGAGTAAGAAAATTGTTGCAGCAGTTCAAATGACAAAAAATCGAATGTTTCCATTGAATTTAGAGATGTGTTTCTCTTCAATTTTAGCATCTGCATCTCCCAAGAAAGAATGTACAATATTACAACAACAATCAGCCTTCAAGAATATGATTGAAGACCCATCCATGATATTGCATTTAAGTTATGGACATCTTGGCTATGCTGGTTTAAGTTTATTGTCCAAGAAAAGAATGGTAGATGATTTGCCATGTATAAAAGAGTTCAGTATAAAGTGTGAGGCTTATATTTTAGGTAAGCAACATAGCCTTCCTTTTAAGTCTGATAAATCTAGAAGGGAAAGAGAACCATTAGAGATGGTTCATATTGATTTAGTTAGCCCTATACAAATCACTTCCTTTGGGGTAGTACTTATTTTATGACCTTCATAGATGATTTCAGCCGTAGAACATGGGTGTATTTTATGCAAAATAAATCTCATGATTTTGATAAGTTTTTAGAATTTAAAGTCTAGGATGAAAAAGAAAGTGGACACAATCTTAAAGTCCTATGCTTAGGAAAAGGGGGGAATATACCTCCAATATTTTTGTAAAGGTTTACAGGTAGAATGACATAAAGAAGGAGCTAACAGCTAGTTATACGCCACAGCAAAATGGAGTGGCTGAAAGAAAGAATAGGACCATTTTTGAGATGGCAAGAAGTATGATGAAATCAAAAGGACTCCCAATTGAATATTGGGGAGAAGCTATAGAAACAACTATCTATATGATAAATAGAAGTCCCACAAAGGCAGTCCATGACAAGATTCCACTGGAATCATGAGCAAAGTATAGATGGATGGTTGGACACTTGAGAGTGTTTGGGTGTGTAGCATATGCACACATGCCAAAGGAGCAAAGGAAAAAGTTGGATGAAAAGGGTGTGAAGTGTATCTTTGTGGGATATAGTCTTGATTCAAAGATATATAGATTGTATAACACAATCACCAAAAAGATCATCATTTCAAGAGACATGGAGTTCATTGGGAATGAGTCATGGGATGGCTTGGTGGACACATCTTCAAGAAATTCAAGTAAAGTTCCTATTAATGCAGAAGATAATGATGTTAAAGATCAGCAGGATCATATAACAACAAATATAGAAGGCTCTAGACTTTTGCAAATTAGCCCTGCAGAGACCTGCAGCAACAATACTGAGATTTGTGATCCCACTCTCGCCTCCCTAATGCCAAGAAAGACCAAGATTGTAAGGGATATTTACCAAGATGAAAGGTATGAAACTGAATTTAATGAAAACATCAATTTTGCATTATTTTCTCATAGTGATCCAATTTATTTTGAGGATGCTGAAAAAGAAGAAAAATGGTGTAAGGCCATGTATGAGGAAATAGATGCAATAAAAAGAAATGAAACTTGGGAACTAACTAATTTACCTCCTAACAAGAAAGTTATTGGAGTTAAATGGGTTTACAAGAACAAGAGCAAAGATGAACAAAAAATAGATAGGCATAAAGCTCGATTGGTATTCAAGGGGTCCAAACAATAATTTGGTAGAGACTATGATTAAACCTATGCCCCTGTTGCAAGAATGGAAACCGTGCATGTTTTCATAGCAATTGCAGCTGAGCACAAATGGAAGGTATATCAAATGGATGTGAAATCCACCTTCTTGAATGAAGAATTAAAAGAAGAGGTTTATGTGGAGAAGCCACCTAGTTATGAAGTTCTAGGTCATGAAGGTAAATTGTATAGGCTAAAGAAGACTCTTTATGGGCTGAAGCAAGCTCCTCGGGCATGGTATAGTAGAATTGACTCATATTTGATGAGCAATGGCCTTTGCAAAAGAGATGGTGAGCCCACTCTTTACATCAAGGCATAAAATGGTAATATTTTAATTGTTTTATTGTATGTTGACGATTTAATCTTTACTGGGGATAATGATTTCCTCATTTCTGATTTTAAAGAGGCCATGAAAAGAGAGTTTGAAATGTTAGACTTAGGTCTCTTGAGATATTTTCTAGGCATAGAAGTAAAACAAATGCATGATGTCATTTTTTTATCTCAAGAAATATATGAAAATAATATCTTAGAGAGATTTAAAATGCAAAGTAGAAAGTCTGCCCCAACACCAACTATGGTAGGTTTAAAATTAAGCAAGAATGATTGCAGAAGCAATGTGAATCTGACTTTGTTTAAAAGCTTGGCTAGAAGTTTGATGTATTTAGCAGCTACTAGCCTAGATAGTATCCATGCAGTAATTTGTATTTCTAGATTTATGGAAACTCCAAAGGACACCCATTGGAAAGAGGGAAAGAGAATCCTAAGGTATGTGAATGGCACCAAGGGATATGGTATTTTATATACTACAGCAAATGATTCTTGAATGATTGGTTAGACAGACAGTGATTGGGAAGGGAGTTTGGATGATTGGAAGACCACTTTTGGATATGTCTTTCACATGGGTTCAAGCGTAATCTCATGGGATTCTAAGATGAAACCCATAGTTTCTCAATCTACAATAGAGGTTGAATATATAGCAGCAACAACAACATCATTTCAAGCTATTTGGATGAGAAGGATCTTGGCAGATTTGAAGGAAGAACAAGAGGATGAAACCACAATATTTTGTGACAATATTACCTCAATACCTTTGTTGAAAATTTTTGTATTTCATGGAAGAATAAAGAACATTGAAAGAAAGTATCATTTTATTAGAGAATTAGTTGAGAATGGTGAAATAAAAATGGAATTTTGCAGGTCTAAGCAACAGCTAGAAGACATTTTCACCAATCCATTGGCCATTGCAAGTTTTGAACACCTAAGGAGAAATCTGGGCGTAGTCATCTTGGATCAAGCATGATCATATTTTGTCAGCTCAAGACAATGGGGGAGTGTTGGATTTTTCAAAATAAAATAAAATTTCCTTGAGCCTCTTTATTTGACTTTTAATTCTCCTCCATTTATGACTGAGAACTTCAAATCTGATTTTGTGTGGAATTTCAGAGATAAGTTTAAACCAAATTTCTTTTTGTGTGGACTTTGAAAGATAAGTTCAAATCAGATTTCTCAAATCTGATTTTGTCTTTTGAGACAACATATGTTTATAAAAGGAAAATATGTTTCTAGATATGTAAGAAGTTATTTATTTGTATGAAACAAAAAATAGATTGTTTAGTGCTCTATTTTTTTAGAGAAGCTTATTGCAACAATAGTTGTAAATTGATTATCTTGTTAAGAAGTGATTTCTTTAGATAATTAGTATGCAGCCCCAATAGCTGCAAGCTTATTTTGTTTATTGTAGAAGTTGTTTTCTAGATTAATTGAAGCAATAAGAAGTTGTGTATCTCCATCTTTGTTCTGTGTTTACGCTCTGCCCTATTTTGGGGTTTCTTGAATTAATTCATTGGTGAAACAAATCATCTCTATGTGTGTTTCCAAAATATAGATTGAGTTTATATTCTGTAAAAATAGTCAATGGGTGTCCATTCTTCTACTACACTGACAAAAGAGTACAATTACATCAAATAATTATTGTCATCCTAATCATGAAAGACATAGAAACTTTTCACCAATTTTCCAAAATAATGACTACAATATTCACTTGCCCCAAAGCATAATCTTGAAAAAATAAAAATTTGAAAAGAAATTAAAAACATAATTATCTAGCTTACTAAGCATAATATGCATCTACCCATGAAACATTTTTTTAAATGCTCCAAAGATACAACTAGTACAACTTCAACAATGCATTACTATGCATTTGATTCTTCATGCAAATTGCAATAATTTGTTGGACAACAAATGAGCTCCACCATAAACTTTCTTTTGTGTAATTTAATTTCAAAGAAAGTTGATATTATGAGTAAGTTAGTAATAAAGTCTTTTAGGGCATGCAAATCAAACTATCTTGTAAAGTTACACTTCATTAAGAAGGAGAATCAAATCTTCCTTTGAAAATGATGATGTCACACATCTCACATAGAGAAAATTTGAAATATGGTATGATGTCAACCTATTTATACAATGCATCCAGTAAAACCTCCATGGAAGCAACCTTAAGATGGATTTGCACTAGAAGCAATAAAATAATCCAATTAATGTTTCTTTTAAATTTCACGAGGTATTTGTCCTTGAACTAACCTCTATATAGAATTTTAACATCAATCATCAAATCAACCCAAATATAATAGTATACATGTTACCAATGTACTAGGATTGCAAATTTTGAGTTTTCAAATTTATTTCTAGAAAAATTTTGAATCCATCTGGACAATGTGCATAAATATTTTAAGCAATTAGTACAAATTTTCATGTGCATGGTGATTTGTTACCAAATAGGCCATTAACCTTCAATTGTGACAACTCAATATTTAAATTCTCCATTTTTCCATGTCCGCACACAACTGACAATGAGAAGTATGATAAATCTTAAGATTATTCATTAGAAATAAATGAGGCAACCATTTACCTTCGTAAAAAAATCATAACTCCATCTATTACTGCTAAAATTCAAAGGCATTCCTATAGATAGCACTATGTACAATATCATGTACATGGTGTAACGCCCAAAAGAAATCTGACATAATAAAGATGTTAAACCCTTTCTTATATATATACATATACATAGATATATTACTTGCAAATACCTATAACGGCTATAGGTCAACTTGACTAAATAAAGTAGTGTATAGATCCCTATTGACAAACCCTAGTAAAAGACACAAGAACTCTTTGAACATGTCTTCTGATGAAGGCCACACTATTGTTTGGTTAAGTATTTCGTCAAGGCACTTCAAGGAAAAGTCATTCAAATGATAGTTCCTTGGTAGTTGATCCAACAACAGAGAAGGAGGTTAGCTCTCCTTAAAATGGATTAGCATTAAGTCAATGTATCCAATCCCTAAGGACATTTATCAGAGAGTCAAAATGACTTTAGACCTTTCACATCAAGACCACTTGAAATAATTTTGATAGTAGCTTGGTATATTTAAGCCGATAGGCTTATTATGTTTAGAGACTTCCGCCAGATTGTTATAATAAATCAGCATTGTCTTACGCTAAGAAAAAAAAACTAGGAAACTGATTTACGATGTCTACCACCATTATTTTAATGTCTTACACCGGTGCCCTAAAATGCCTTCTCCACTCAGAAATGAGGAAACGATAGTTTGTCAATTTCCCCATTTCCCAGGTTTACACCAAGTTAACGTGGCTGTTTTACATAGATGCATGGTAAAACACGCGTTCTTTGAACCATCATTTTAAGTAGCACATTAAAAGAAGGAATTTATGCATGATTTGGTTTTGGTTGGGGTTGTTTTTGGTGGGGATCTTGTAGTTGAGGAAGTTGATCTATACCAAGATGTCAAAGGAATGACTCATTTTTTGGTTATTATTACCGCCCTCTATATTTTGAGTGTGGTGAAAACTGGTAGTGGCCATGGTGGATCCTTTTCCCTAGTGCCCTTGAATCAAGGGTTCGAGGAATGTGCATGACTTCTTGTTTGAAAATCTACAAGCCAGAGTACTGTAATGCAAGTTAATGACATGAATGGAGGGCCCCGACTGGTAGTTCTAGCTTATTATAGAAAGCTTATTAATGAATAGATCGATTGATGTTTGGAGAATGTGTGTACTTGACCATAATCAAGCCAACAAGCTTCAAGATATAGGTTCTTGATAAAGGAAGAATTGGGGCTTGTACTTATTCTCTCAAGCTCAATCAGGGTTGTAAGGTAGAAACCTGTGGTTCCCCTGCGATAGAAAATGGGTAATCTCACCTTCTAAAGGAATACCCATTGCCTTTATGTAACTGGGATTCCTAGTTACATTGTATGCCGATGTGATGATGGCTATGAGGGCGACGGTTACCAAGAAGCCGTCCAGTGCACTGGTATGGTCTAAACTTTGTAATTTTTATTTTGGGTTTTTTCCTTCTTTCATTTGATTAAGATCTGTTATTTATTTACAATGTTACTATGACTCTTGAGGAAACTTGAAATTGGTTTTTTTCTATCCAACTAGATATGCTTTTAATTCAAAACTACTTTAGCAAGTTGAAGATTTCCTCCACACTTCAAATTCTGAGGAAAGTTGAAATGGTTTGTTTGAAATCTAGCTAAAGATACTTGTAATTCACAGCTAGAATAACATATTGAATATTTTATCCACAGACAAATTGGTATCCTAAGAAACATTGATTATATCAATTCTAAAGTAGTTCCTATTCATTTACGAAAATTAAGAGCGTCCCTAGTCACTGAAGATCCTGTGCCTTAGATTTGTATTTTCTATATTAAAGAGCTTCTGCATAACCAAACTTAGAAATAAGGTATCCTTATTATAAGAAACATGGATTATAGTTTGGAACCTACTAAATGAACAACCCCTTTATTTATTATTTTTTCTGCTTCATTTCTGCTTTGATGGATTTGAACCTCTAAAGAATTTCATTTATTACATTTCACAATGAAAAATAACTAATTCATCTCTTGAACTAAGACCTCTGAAAATGGTAAGAGAAAATTGTACTCTCGAATGGGTAAAAATTAAACCCAATATGCTTAGTTTACAACCTAAATTAAATTAAGATCTGTAATACATAGAGGATCATCCTAGATTCTTATTGGGGTATCTAAATTGAAAGTGGCTAAGGGGTATTTTCTTAAAGATGAATCACCAAGTTTAGGTTTTTAATTTTGTTTCAAAGCTATTAAAATCAATGCGGTTGGGTTTGTTTATTCTAATTTTTCATTTAAAATAATTAAGTCATCTCCTGAAACCGAGACCTTCCAAAATGATATATGAAATTGTGCTTCCACATAAGTCAAATAATGAATCTTATATGTTTGGTGTGGGTTAATTTTAACCGATGAGGCTTCTGGTGTAGAGACAATTAATGGATGTTGGGTATCTAAAAATTGTGCTTATAGGCATTATAAAAAAAGATGAAATTTGCATGTTACTATCCAAATTAATTTCTAAAGCTTAAATTTGTGTGCTCGAAAGCAAATGTCAAAATTGTTTCAAGAATTGGTTGGGTCTAAATCTGATTTGTTACAACTTGTGTATGATTAGGAAATAGTTTACTTACCATTTCACAATATTCTCTGTAGCTGCCTAAAAATGTTTGTTTGAGAGCCTTAAAAAAAAAATTCATATATTGTAATTAACTAATCTGAAATTATTTATTTAAAAATATTCTAATTTTTTACATCAATATAGAATGTTTAGTTTTTATTTTTATTTTTTATTTTTAAATCTATACACATATATGTTAAAACTTTCTTTTCTATACAAGTTTAAAAATGCTTATACAATAACATCTTTTAAAAAAAAAAATTTAATATTTATAAACTTATTTTTGTTTAAATTAGAAATGTGAATACACTAATATTAACTATTATCAAGTTTTAATTGTATTTTTGTAAACAAAAAATTGAAGTCCTCTATTGTGTTTTGATGGACGTTTATATCATGTTCCACTGGCACAGGCCGGGAGTATGATGGCATGCCAACAAGAATTTTTTGGGTCAAAATCTGATTTATTACAACTTGTGTATGATCAGGGAACAATTTTCTTACCATTTCAAAATATTTAGTGTAGCTGTCGAGTGCAAAGCTGCTTACAAATGTCTATTCGAGAGCATTTTGAAGGATTTGATGTTGGAAAAATTCACAACTGTTACAATACATTATTCTGTAGCATTTTAAAAGAAATTAATTATCAATAGTAATTTGTATGGTTTATTTTATAGTGTTCTTTGCCATTGAATTCTTGGGTTATTCTGAATTCTTATTTTTGTGATCTTTTTCTTATGTTCTACAAAGATTTTGTAAAATATATTTATTCCATTAGAAATCATGAAGTGGTTCTCTATAGTAGAAAATAAGCATGCACACAAGCTGACCCTCTATATAATAAAAGAAGCATTCACACAAGATGAATCTCTTTAATAGAAAAGAAGCATGCACACAAGTTGACCCTGCAAAGGATTTACACAAAAAAAAAGATGTAACATCAGAAAAATGATTCCCTCCACTTCACTTGCTGTTACAATAAAAATCTTTATATCATAATTCACATAATTAATTTTTTCAATTAAAGGAAAAATTATCAGCATATGTATATTTGTAATAATATTTTCACAGATAATGATTTTATGATAATATTTGCAACATTTAAATTGTCTTTTTTATTATTATTTATGATTAGTAATTAAACTTTCTATGTAGGGCCCTATAAAATACTAGGGTGTAGTGAATTGTTAAATAGATTACTCATGTTACATAGAAATAAAAATACAAATAGATATACACATACAGGTCTAGGATAGTGTATGATAAGATAGAGATATAGAGGGAGAAGGCAATGTCTACATGTGTGAGTGTGCAAGATATAAAGGTTGAGAGAGAGAGAGAGAGAGAGAGAGAGAGAGAGAGAGAGAGAGAGAGAGAGAGAGAGAGAGAGAGAGAGAGAGAGAGAGAGAGAGAGA
>MU226059.1:3709320-3745190 GCA_018584345.1 Thuja plicata | reverse complement strand
AGAGAGAGAGAGAGAGAGAGAGAGAGAGAGAGAGAGAGAGAGAGAGAGAGAGAGAGAGAGAGCAGAAAATTGATTATTTGACATATACTTTACTATCAATGTAACCCTTTCATCTTCTTCAAAGGTGCACGTGCTAGTGTTAATTAAGTTAAGCAAATAAATTCTATCCATTTTATTTTTATTTTTGGGTACTCATTCATGTTATTAGAATTATTTATGAAATTATGTATTCTAGTTTACTAAATTTTTTTAAAGATTGGCTATGGTTATCAGTTTATCTATTCTTTCCCATTTTTCTTTAAATATGATTTATCACTAGTTGCTTTCTATTTTGTGCTTGAAATCTCACCTAAACATAAAATAGAATTGTAAATTTAGCGAAAAAATAAGGGAAAACTTTTCTACTCAAATATGGAAATATAAAATTAATGTTGAGACACAACTAATAGCTTCAGAGGTACTATATTGAAAACTCCCCATAGGTAATAGGTTGAAGTATATTATGGTCCAACCCTTTAATTTTCCCCTTTTCCATAAAAATGAAGATACGAAGCATGCCTATTAGGGTTTCCAATTTGAAAAGAAATAATGAAATTCCATGTATAATGGCTTGCTAACCATCTTTGAACATAAACTTAATTGGTAAGAGGGCTTGCTTGGGGTCAAACTTCACAATAATATAATTATTTATGGAATTCCATGTGTTTTTTATATTACATTTGTGGAGAAACAAATGTAAAGTAATTTTTCATAATGACTATAAAAATCATGGGGAATTTGAAGTTTAAAAGGTTTACTCACATATTTTATTGTCTAAATTATCTTTTCTCTCAACTTCAAGTGGATTGTAGGAAGAATTTAAGGATGTATTTCAAAATTCTAAGCATTAAATGCAATGTGAATAAATTGCACAAAATAAGATGCTTTGTATTTCTTTACAATTGAAGCCTCTCCTGAAGATTGATTTCTCTGTGGGTTAGTTATCCTTTTGTTGCTACATGTTACTATATTGATGTTTACGCCTCATATAGTATTCTGTTAAATTTTTTTTTCTTATAGCTTCCTATATGAAAATAGTATTATATTGGTATTGTTGTTTAATTTAAGTTGCAATTGTTGTTTGGTATGTATAACCATCCTTGTAGTGTTGTGTTGACAGTGTCCTATTTTTGACAACCTATTGTTTCCTCTTCATTATATCATTTTACATTATATAAATAAAAAGATTGTGATTTACCTTAAGAGTTCAGAAAAGCTCTTTACCTTAATCTGGAAAGCATTTGGATTTGGATTTATGAGATTATATTCTAGTTTCAATAAACTATTATTCTTATAATAATCTAGTTTCTTTCGTAATGTTAATTTATACTCTTAACCCCTACACTCAAGTTGAGTCATGTTCTCAATTAGTATTGATTATGGGGATAATAACTAGATTATAGTTCTTTACTTTTATTTTAGAATTTCAAATTAAGTTTTGTTAGGCCCAAAAGGAAGAAAGCACAACTTAGAGGAGGGCGGGAGGGTAAACCAGTTTTACACACCTAAACACTTTATTTTCACTTAAACCACTTAAAGTTCCAATGAAGTAAAATATCTACCTCTATTACAAAATAAAAATATCCTCGCATATACACCACAACCACACACACACCGCAATCTCAAAATTATTTACCATTATATAGATATTAGAATGAGTTTTAACAACAACGTCGGCTAGGATAGATACACAAAAATGATACAAATATTATGCTCAAATTACAAGGAGATCCAAATCAAGTCAGGTAGGACCTAGATAGGACCCAAAAAAATAATCCTCTAGCATGCAAAACTATCACCAAAATTGTGCCAAGTATCACAATATGTTACTCCTCCAATTTGCCTAAGAATTAAATAGAGAAACTCCAACACGCCAACAAATCACCTCATGTAATCATGGTGGAGAGAACCTCCCATTTTGGTGTATTTTTGTGTTTAGGGTTGTGTTAGGAGTATTTTTTTTGGGTTGTAATAAGATCCATCAGTATTGGATCCCAACTTGTTAATTCATGTTTGTAAGAGCAAAAGTGATCCTAGGTGACAATGTGGTCATTTTGGCCTAGAATGGTAAAAGTTGCTATTTTTGTGTAACTTGATGTTTTAGTATTTTATAGGACACTAAGTTTCCTAAATAGGGTCATAGGTTTGGTAAAAATGCATCAAGTTGACTAAAATGGTCAAAGCGCGAGAAATAATCAAAAGTTGTTAACAACTTTCCAAAGTTGCTTGAGCAACTTTGGAAACTTTTGTAAAAAGTTGCAAATGGAGGTTTGGACGGTTGTAACCACCCATGCTCAGATATTTTAGCATGGATTGTTGATTTTGGAAAGGTTAATGGAGTTTCTGATTGCAGAGTAATTTTGTGATCATTCTCTACAGATGGGTTTCTAAGATTCATTGCAAATTATAATGTTTTTTGCATTATTTACGACTGTGTATAGATTAGATTAGGTAATCTAACCCCATGGGGTTGTAGTGAATTGTATTATATTTCTTTAGCATTTAGTAGTTTGATTTCAAGTTAAGGTTGTGTGGAGTTACATTAGGGTTTAGGTGAATGTGTTTGCAAGTTCAATTTGCAGAGTTGCAGGAACTAAAATGGCTCTAACCTAAGCTTCCACTATTGAAAATGGATGAAACCATGTGGGATGATGGGTTAGGGTCTGGAAATAGTGTGTTTTGTTTCCTTTTTGTTCTGGAAATTGAATTCCTAGACTTGGAGTGAAGCCTTTTGGCTGACTACTATGAGTAGGTGAGCTTGGATAGGGTAAAGATTGAATTGAAGAAGAGCACCCATGATCTTGGATGGATGAATTAGTGGCATTTGAAGAATCCCTAATGTTTCTCCTTGAATGATCAAAAATTTTTACATGGTGAAGTGAAGTTCAAAGGACAAATTTAAGACAATTTTCACTAACAGGTCCAAAGGCCTAAAAGATAGGCTGAAAACTAGGGCCTGGTAGCAGTTAGGGTTGTGAGATCCTTGAGAAAATATAGCTTTGGATTATTGAAGGGATAGTGGATAGCTTCGAGATTCCTAAGGTATTCTATGAGATTATTTGGAATAATCTAGAGCATTGGGCTCAAAACTGTGACAATAGACCTACTAGAAATAGGCCTAATTAGGCCTACTAGTGCATAGTGACAACAATTAGATTGTTGGAGTGTGGAGAAGTGTTGGAAATGTTTCCAATGGAATTTTAATGAGTCAAGAACATAGGAAAGAGTCTATGGGAGTATGGGAAAGATCCTAAGCAAGGGTTTGGGGTTCTAGAGGAAGATCTAGTGAATAATCAACAAGATTGATGAAGTAGTTGGACTAGTTGAAATTGTGTGAGCTTTGTGTCTTTATCAAATCAACTATATCTAAGAGGAAATTTGGTAGGGAGGGTATAGGAGATCCATATTGGTTAAGAACACATAGAAGAGTAGACCACTAAATGGTTAGGAGAAGTAATAAGAACTTTGGGAGAAGAAAACACTAGAACTCTAGAGCCTCTGCATCAGAGTGGATCAGAGCCAAAATTTCTTTAAGTTCAGTGTATGTCTTAAGGGGAGGTAAGCTATGAGGTTGACAACATGCCACCTAAAGAAATGAGAAAATATTCCATAGTGGACTTGGTCCAAAATCTATTGGCAAAGGCCAATCTGAAAGAGACAAAGGGTAAGTGGAAACTCACTGAATAGGGAGATGAAATTAATGAAGAGGATGAAAGCCAGACATGAGAGACAACTGGAAAGGGAAAGAAAGTGGAGATGGATAAATATAGTAAGGTTTTCTTGGATGCCTTTAAATCCATTAAAAAAGATAGTATGGAACACATACCTTACTATTGTGGAATTTTAAATGGTGAAGAGTTATTGGATTGGCTAGAGACCATAAACAACCAGTTTGACTATAAAGAAGTGTCTGTTATGCCAAGGCTAGACTCAAACGATCTGCATTGGTGTGGTGGAACATGATGCGGGATGATAGGGTAACCATTGGTAATAAGAAGATAGTTTCTTAGGATAGAATGAAGATCAGGTTGAGGGTATAATTCTTACCCACTGATTATGAGATTCAAATGTATCAAAAGTTGCATAATGAGACAGAAAGAGTTGTCAGTAAGTGCCTACACCGAGGAATTCCAAAAATTGAGCCTAAGGGAAAGAAGACAAGAAGAAGAGGTAGAAAAGGTAGCAAGGTACCTCAATTGGTTGAGATAAGGACTCCAAGATGAAATCAGTATGATGGCTCCTGATAGTATCCATAAATGTTTTCAGCTAGCCTTGAGAGAAGAGGAGAAGGTTATAAGGAGGATTGATTTCCAACAAAGAGGTAGGGGTAATAATAATGGAGGATTCAGAGGTTGGGGTGACTCTGGAAGTGGAAAAAGCCTAAGTAGAATAGAAGAGACTTAGTCCACTTACAATAGTGGGAGTAACTAGTATAGAGGGTCATTCCAAAGAGGAGGATATAGAGGAAGAGGGCCACCAAGGGATAGATTCCAGTCGCAAGGAAGGACCAATTCTGTCTTCACTGGAAAATATTACAATTGTAATCAAATGGACCATACAATGGATAGATGTCCTGACAAGACTTCCACATCATCTATGTTTGAAATAAGAAATCCATCAGTTCAAGAGGATGACACACAAAGCGTCACCTCTCCAATATCCAAGGCAGGGATAGTATTGAATGGAGAAAATATTATGTTCAGAAGGACTTTGTTGAAAGTTCCTAGTGTTCTAGAACCACCTCAAAGAAAGAACTTTTTTAAAACTACTTGTAGGTCACATGGGAATATCTACAAGGTGATAGTGGACTCTGGAGCCACAGAGAACATAGTATCAACTGAGATGGTGGATAAACTAAAACTTAGAAGGATACCTCACACTACCCCCTACAAAGTATCATGGATAAGAAAGGGACAACAGATTATGGTGGATGAATAAACTATGGTGGAGTTTGAGATAGGAGAGTATAAGGGCAAGGTCCTATGTGACATATTTCCCATGGATGCATGTCATCTCCTTCTAGGATGTCTATGGAAATATGATGTGAAAGACATTCATAATAGTGAAAATAATAGCTATGTGATTACTAAACAAGGAAAGAAGTTTCAAATGGATCCCTCGCAAGAACCTAATTAGGAGAAGCATGTGGGAACTAGTGTGATTCTTTTGAGTCAAAAGGAGTTCCTAAAGGTTATGAAGAAGGAAAGAGGGGTCTGTTGTGTAGTGATACTAAATCCAATGGAGGAGACTAAGGAGAAAGTTAGTATACCACAAGAGGTACAAGCACTATTGGAAAGGTACCATGAAATAGTGGATAATGTATTGCCTAGTGCACTACCATCCATGAGGGAATTCAGTCATCCGATAGACCTCATACCTGGAGATAATCTACCTAATAAGGTAGCATATAAGATGAAACCAAGTCAGAATGCAGAGATAGAAAAACATATTCAAGATTTTTTGGAGAAAGGGCTAATAAGGAAGAGTTTGAGTGCTTGTGCTGTTCCAAATGTACTAGCACCTAAGAAGGATTGAAAATAGAGGGTGTGCATTGAATCTAGGGCTATCAAAAAGATCACAATCGGCTATAGATTTCCCATGTCCCAGATAGAGGATTTTATAGACAACCTGGGAGGTTCTTGTTATTTCTCCAAAGTGGATTTGAATTCAGGGTATCATCTAATCGGATATAGGCCTAGTGATGAGTGGAAGACAACCTTCAATACAAATCCAGGGTTTTATGAGTGGCTTTTTATTCCCTTTGGCCTAACAAATACACCTAGCACATTCATAAAACTCATGAATGAGGTGCTTAAAAATATTATAAGTAAGTTTGTAATAGTTTAAATCTTGATGACATTTTGATCTTTAGCAACTCTAAGGAGGAGCGCGTGAAGCATTTGGAAATAGTATTGAGGAGGGTACACCAAGAGAAATTGATGACCATTCAGGAAAAATGTGAGTTCTTGAAGACTGAATTAGTATATCTTGGTTTTGTTATTGCTAATGGATGTATGAAGATGGATCTTGATAAGGTCAAGTCTATTTTGGAATGGCCAAAACCTAGATCCATAGGAGATGTTAGAAGTTTTCATGGATTAGCCTCCTAGTATTGGAATTTTGTGAGGAAATTTAGTCATGTATGTGCCCCTATCTTCAACACTATTAAAGGAGGAATCAAATGTCAGTTCAAGTGGATAGCAACAACAGATCAAGGCTTTTAAATGTTGAAGAAAAGGGTAGCAGAAATACCTACTCTTAGGTTCCCTAACTTCAACAAGTTATTTGTGGTGGAGTGTGATGCTAGTAAGGTATCCATTGGGGCAGTGTTAAGTCAAGAGGGATACCCTGTGGTATTATTCTTATAGAATTTGAATGAGGCCAAACAAAATTACTCCACTTATGATTTGGATTTGTATGCAATGGTGCAAGCACTGAAAAAATGGAGACATTATCTCCTACCAAGGGAATTCGTGGTTTACACAGATAACCATGCCCTTACTTTCTTGAATGGGGAAGAGAAATTGAAGCAAAGGCACCTTAAATGGGTAGAATATTTTCAAGCATACACATTTGCCATCAAACACAAGAAAGGATTTAGCAACAAGGTTACTAATGCTCTGAGTAGAAGAGTACTATCTATACAAGAGATACACTTGCAAAGTGTGGGAATGAATGAATTGAAAGATCTCCACAAAGAGGACAAAGATTTCAAAGATGCCTATGAGGCATGTGAGAAGCTCCAACAAGGATTCAAAGTGGAGTTTAATGATTATATGTTGTAGGAGGGGTTATTGTTCAAAGGACATGTAATGCGCATACCTGAGTTCTCAATGAGGGAGAACATAGTCATGGAGAAACACCAATGAAGCTTGGGAGGCCACTTTGGAGTGGACAAGACACTTGAGAAAGTGATTAGGAATTACTATTGCCCTAAGTTATAGTCAGATGTCAGGAATTTTGTGGAGTAATGTCAAATATGTCAAAGGGCCAATGGACAAAGTAGTAACACTGGATTGTATCAACCCATATCCATACCTCAGAGACCTTGGGAGTGCTTTAGTATGGACTTCATTTTGGGATTGGCTAAGACACCAAAGGGACATGACAGTGCATTTATAGTGGTGGATGGGTTTAGCAAGATGGCACACTTCATTCCTTGCAAACAAACCAATGATGCTTCACATATTGTAGGCCTATTCTTCAGAGACATAGTGAGAATCCATGGATTTTTGTTAAACATAATAAGTGATAGGGACAGTAAGTTTGTGGGTCAATTTTGGAGGAATTTTTGGAAGATGTTAGGGACAAACTTTTCTTTCTCCTCTGTCTATTACCCTCACTCATATGGGAAAACTGAGGTAGTTAATAGGTGTATAGGAAACCTATTGAGATTCTTAACTAAGCAACATGGAAAGTCATGGGATCATATTATTGGAAAGGCAGAATATGCCTATAATGACTTCATTAATAGGAGTACTGGTAAAAGCCCATTTGAGATAGTTTATGGGACTAATCCTAGAGGGATCTTGGATTTGAGGGATCTCAATATACAAGACAAAAAGAGTGCACAAGGTGAATCCTTTACAGAGCATATGAAAGAACTACATGATCAAGTCAAGAAGACTTTACAATAGCAAGTGGAAAAATACAAGGCCTAGGCAGATAATACAAGGAGTGATTTACAATTCAAATTGGGGGATCTGGTACTTTCTTACCTCCAAAAGGATAGACACTGTAAGGGTAATCCAACTAAGTTATTAATGAAGAAGATAGGACCAGTGAGGATATTGCATAAGTATGGAAAAAATGCATATGAGGTGGAGTTGCCTCTAGATTTGGGCATCTCACCCATTTTAATGTATGTGACTTGTATCCCTATAAGGGACCATCCTTAGACACTGGTCACCAAACTCTTTCAGAGTTTGGAGAAGAAGACTGGGGTAAAATATTTGCCTACCCCACACCCTTTGCAGTTGGACAGTATACTAGACTCCTAGGTGAGTAAGAAGACCACAAAGGGTACTTACAAAGAGTATTTTTTGAAGTGGGAGGGACTACCTAAATCTGAGGCCACATGGATGATTGAAGAAGACATGCTGAAGCATGGAGTCACCATTGAAGACCTCCTAACTCAAGGGACTTGAGTTATTTGTCCCAGGGGAGTATGGTGCAGAGCACCTCTGATTTTGGTATGATTTGTGTTAGAAGTCTTTGGTTTGGGTTGTAATAAGATCCATCATTATCAAATCCCAACTTGTTCATTCATGTTTGTAAGAGCAAAAGTGCTCCTAGGTAACATTGTGGTCATTTTGGCCTAGAATGGTAAAAGTTGCTATTTTTGAGTAACTTTAGGTTTTAGTATTTTGTAGGAACCTAAGTGTCCTAACTAGGGTCATAGGTTTGGTAAAAATGCATCAAGTTGACTAAAATGGTCAAAGAGAAAGAAATGTTCAAAAGTTGCTGGAGCAACTTTTGCAACTTTTGAAACAAATTGAAAATGGAGGTTAGGAAGGTTGTAACCACCCATTCTTGGGTATTTGAAAATGGGTTTTTTATTTTGGAAAGGTTAATGGACTTTTGGATTGTAGATTAATTTTGTGATCATTTTGTATGGATGGGTTTCTGAGATTCATTGCAAATTACAGTGTTCTCTGCATTTTGTACAGTTGTGTACAAATTATATTAGGTAATATAAACCCATGAGGGTGTAGTAAATTCTATTATATTTCTTTAGCATTTCTTAGTTTTATTTCAAGCTAAGGTTGTGTTGAGTTACATTAGGATTTAGGTGACTGTGTCTGCAAGTTCAATTTGCAGAGTTGCAGGAACAAAAATGGCTCTAACCTAAGCATCCAATATTGAAAATGGATGAAACCATGTGGGATGATGGGTTAGGGTCTGTACATAGTGTTTTTATTTTTATTTTTTTTCTTGCAATTGAATTCCTATACTTGGAGTGAAGCCCTATGACTGACTGCTAGGAGTAGGTTAGCCTCAACAGGGTAAAGATTGAATTGAAGCAGAGCACCCATGATCTTGGATGGATGACATAGTGGAATTTTCCGAAGCCCTAATGTGTCTCCTTTAAGGATAAAATTTTTTTAGATGGTGAAGTGAAGTTCGAAGGAAAAATTGAAGACAATTTGCACTGAGCGGTCCAGAGGCCTAAAAGATAGGCTAAAAAATAGGGCCTAGTAGAATTAGGGTTGTGGGCGCCTTGAGAAATTATAGCTTTGGGTTCTTTAATGAATAGTGGATAGCTTCTAGATTCGTAAGGTCTTCTATTAGATTGTTTGGAATAATCTGGACCATTTGTCTCAAAAGAGTGAAATAGACCTACTAGAAATTGGCCTAATTAAGCCTACTAGTGCATAGTGAAAACAATTGGATTGTTGGAGTGTCCATAAGTTTGGAAATGTTTCCAATGGGATTTTAATGATTCAATAACATATGAAAGTTTCTATGGGAGAATGGGAAAGATTGTAAGAATGGGTTTGGGGTTCTAGAGGAAGATCTAGTGAATAATCAAGAATATTGATGAACTAGTTGGACTAGTTGAAATTGTGTGAGCTTTGTGTCTTTTATAAAAATCAAATAAACCTATGAGGAAATTTGGTAGGGAGGGTTTAGGAGATCCATATTGGTTAAGAACACAAATAAGAGTAGACCAATGGATGGTTAGGAGAAGTAATAAGAACTTTGGGAGAAGGAAACACTAGAACTCTAGACCCTCTACATTAGATCAACTTCAATCAATGTGATCCAATAAAAAGGTCGTAACATGATTCATGAATACTAGAAAGAAACAAGAATATATTCTCAAATCTTCTCAATAACTTTAAATCATAATCCAAACTCACTTCTACACTAAATAACAAAAATACAACTACGTCAAATCTTAGAGATAAATTTTGAAACTCTAAATCATGAACAACACTAGTTGGGAGACCAACAGTAAATCCTAAATACATCATTATCTTCACAGCTCCTGAAACATCAATATTGATCCTTACAAATCAATAACTCAACCTCTGTCACAAAAGGAACACTGAGATACAGTCACTGATAGATAAATCACATCTTCCTCAAACATCTATGAATCTTTTTAAAATAACTACAACCATCTCAAAACCATACCTCATGATCGCAACCCAAGATATTCAACATAGAACATAAACAATATAAATATTCCTCACTAGCCATACTAAACATAGTGTCTGAAACAACAATAGTTATGCTGACATCAATGAAAAAACATTAATGTTACCACACACATATACCAAACTTTTACATGATCAACAATCTTCCAAGAAGTTCATGCAATTTAACTTTTTTGTCTTTTTCCTCCTTATCTCTATTTTATAATCAATTAAGTCTAACAGTATTTAATTTTATATTTATGATAGAAGCTTGTCACTCCTTAGGATTCAAAACAAGGTCTTGATACCACTTGGTGTAATATTTTACTTGGTAATTATAGATTCAAGAGTATTGTTTTATTACGTGAAAAGAGAAGTGAAACACCTAAGGATGACAAGTGAAAAGTCTCATGGAGGATTCTCAATTGCATATAAGTTACCCTTATTATGAGACCCCAAAAAACCCATGTGTGAATCCCTGAAATTTTCATTTTGAAAGTTTTCGTCTAGTAGACAAGGAGTACCAGACATGTTAGCTAAAAATATTAGCCTATATTGAATGCATATTAAACTTGTACATTGATTACTATGTGTAGAGGAGGGGATTTATACCCTTTGGATAATAGGATTCTAAAATATAATGGCCCAACCTAAGCTCAGTTTACTAGTGCTATGGTGAAATATGAAGAAATTAATCAAATAAAGGAACTTATAACTAGATTTATATACTTAAATATTAAAATAAATATGTGATCGAAAATAATAGAGATATTATGAGTATAAAAATGGATAACTTGAAATATGCAAATTCCACTTGGAGATTGACAAGGTCTTCTCCTTAGATGCTAGTGTGACATAGGAAGGTCTACGGTCCACACTCTTCACCCATATCGATAGACAACATAAATGTACCAAAAATTATCTTTAAAGGTTCCTCTTTCTTTACAAATTTTTTCACCACGTACACATATAGAGATAAAAGAAAAGGTTGGGGTTGTATAGGCATATTCCTTAGTTAAACCCTCATTTGTTCTTTCCACCTCCATTAATAAATAGATAGCTATATTGAATAAAATGATTACATAAGAGAATCAAAGCCTACTTAATGGAGGAAAACCTCTATTACATGAGATAAAATTTTAAACAAATCTAGTGTGATAGAAATACACTTATATTAATAGAGGGAAATCACTATTAGATGAGATAAAATGATAAATGATACATGATTAAATACAAATAGATAATAAATAGATTTATAGATTCGATAAATGAGATAGTGTTCTCTAGAAAAATATATATCAAAGATATGAGAGAACAAGAGCATTATATAGTGAAGAGCCCTATCTTGAGATGATAACATGATACTATAAGAGAATATTTATTTGTTGTGATATCTTATATAAATTTTAATAGAGTTTTTCTTAAAAAATTAGAACAATAGTCAATAGTGATTCCTTATGCCAAAAAGAATTAGTATTGGAGAGTTTTTTCCTTGAATGGGCAACAATAGTCATTTGAAATGCATCTAGGGAAATTGACATGCAAGGAAATAAGTATGATATGAAATATGCTCTTTTTAATTTAGAATATTTTTGGATATATTTTCTCCACACAAATTTTGGCATGCTACTCTAGCATCCAAACAAATCAATCCTAGATTTAGATCAGGGGTTTGTAATTATTCACCTTTGAGATCCATGATTTCATAATGTTACAACCTAAATCAAAATTTTTCTCACTCGAGGGTTCAACTATAGTAAATTATCTTAGATAGATATGATTATTAAGCTCATGAAATTTATTAAATGAATTAATTACCTCATAAAAAGGTACTAAACAGTTGAGGTCAAATAGGAAAACATAAATGATGCCCAATTTCTTAGTGAGAAACTAGAGCATCTGTCTTGATAATTCAAAAAATGTAAAAGTTCAAATTTTATTAGGGCTAAAAATAGAAGAAACCAATTTGGAAAGAAGAGTTCTTTAGAGGTGTTAAATAAAAGTTATAACATGAAAGTTTTTGAATTACACTTGTATATTCTTCCTCATGTTTTTCCTCTACTTAGATGAGGAAAGATAGGAAGGAGGAAGAGCTAGAATCATGAAAAACAATTTCATTTTTTTGGGTTGAAATTTGGATATATATTTGAGAGATGGGCTTGAGAAGGATCATTATCACTATTCACTAGGATAATTTTCATTTTTATTTCCATATATACAAATTAAAATTTTGTGAAGAATATTTTTTTTTCCCACCCATATTGAGGAGTTCGACACCATCATGGATGAGGATGAGCCCATACATGAGGTGGGTCTTGTTTCACCTCTTCATAATTTTTTTTGTGCAATTTAAAATGATATGATTTTTTTTTGTATCTTACACATCCCTATTCTTTGCATGCATCCAATACTTTTACACTTGTCAATAAGTGAGATCCTTTCCTTTCTTGCATCCTAGATACATGTTAGCATCCTAAGGATTTGCTTGCATCTTGAGATGTAAACTGCCCTAGTGTCCTAATTTTGTGGATTCATATTTAGGAGCCATGCAATATAGAATTGTTTAAGATGATAAGTAATGTATAGATGTGAGAGAAATAGAGTTTTTCACTAGCATGACATTATAATTTTTAAGGTCCTTCAAGAGGTTCCTGAGAATAGTAATACAAATCTAGTGAGCATGCCTTGTGATTTTGTGAGGAATCTATGACTTGGAAACCATGGACATATTTGATGATTTATCATATGGTGGATTTACTAGATTCCAAATATGAGATTAAACACACCTATGCTAATGGTGCTCATTGAGAGATTGGATGCAAACATGGTTTCCTTTCATCTCTCAAATGGGAAGATGATAGTAATATTGATCAACTTGTAAGAGACTTTTCATCTATTTATCTTATGTTGTCAGGCATATCTTGATGTTCTATTATTAACATTGGATCTTGATATCAAATATTAGTGTCACACTAGTAGATTTAAAGATACCACAACTAATGTCTAGTTGAAGTAGCTAGAGAAAGGTTAAGTTGAGCTGTCACACAAATAACATATCATGATCTGAATAATGCCTCTTTATATCTATACAAATACGTGAGGGTGTCACTTTATAGTGAACCTTATGAGAGAGGTTGAGTATTATGGTGATCAACTGATGAATATCTAATGGACATGATGAAGATCGAGTGATACCGAGTATCATGATTGTAGAAATGGTTAGATCAGTAATTATTTTATCATTGATGTCAAGCAATTCATTAATTGATTTTTATTATGTTACCATATATTAAGAGGAGAAGTTAAATTGGTGACAAATACAGATCAAACAATGATGAAGTAATGATGATATAGTTGTTTTCTACTATATATTTGATGTTATCAAATCGGTATAGCTGATTGATCAAGTCAAAAACTTCAAAGAATCAATGTTATGACTGAAAGAGTTAATTTACCAAGCTAGATAGAGTCAGTTGGTAGAATTTTATGTGAGTCAATCACAAGTTACCAAACACCAAGTGAAAGCAAAGCACTGAGCACCAAAGATGAGTTAGACACTAAGTAGTGAATGAAGTTAGTTACTGAGTTGCAAAGCAATTTTTACCGAGCATAGGATACTGTCTATAAATGATGATAAGATCAAATTTAATGTGGAGCAATGATGACATAGATGAGTAAATCAATTAAATGAATATTGTTAGAAGATTTATGAACAGGAAAATGTAGTGAGAAGATCTAAGTCGAAGATCAAGCGGTTTAAATGAATTGTGAAGAGCTCCAAGAAAAGTTCAATTTTTGAGGAAAAAGTGAAATGGTATACCTAGTTGTGATTTATGCAGAAGATGATCGAATGACTAATCACAAATGTAGGAAATATAAATTAAGGATTTTAAGAGGAAAAAGTATGTTTGTATAAAGAATGAGAAATAAATAGAGAAGAATGAATATAGAGAGGATGGTGAATTGAATAGAGAAGAAGAAGCTGAAGAACAACATTTATTGAGCTCAAAAAAGAAACAAAGATTTAAGAATCTACAGCCTAAGAAAGAGATCAATGGAGTATGTGATGCTCGTATTCAATTGAGTATAAAGGATCTGACACAAGCAAAGGTAGTTTCTATATTTAAAGATCAAAGTTTACTATTGCTTATTAATAGTTGTAATAGAGAAATATCTTAATTGAGTGGATTTAACCACCCTATTTGAAAAACCTAGACTTAGGTGGCATTCCAAATGAGTGTTTAAAGACCTCTAACAAGGCCACTCCTAACAGGATGAAGATCTTAACAGATCTGAGGTAAATCCCCTACCAAGGTCACATTTAGCAAATCAATTTGTAATTTTTAATATGATAAGTTCTTAATTGAGCCTACTTCAGAAGGGTACATGTTTATTATGGGTTACAATTCCCACTGATGTTTTTCACAAATTGGGTTTCCTCATTAAATATGGTGTCAACTAAGTTAAACATTGAGTTATATCAGTTAATATGATGTTGCTAAGTTTGAATGATTTATTTACATATATGAGATGTATTGTTGTTTAAGTTATTGAGTTTAATGGTGAATTGGGTATTTATTGGATTCAGTATTACCGAGTGAATTTGAGATTTTGGTTTTTAGTGTTTATGTTTTGATTTGTCTGATTCACCTCCCCCCTCAGTCAGAACAACAATTTCTATCAGAGCTAAGTTACTTTGAATTATTAAGTTTAAAAAGAATTCAGTTAAGATCTAAATATGTATAAGAGGGAAGAAACAAATCTTAATTGGGATCATTTATCTATATGGAAAAGTGGAATGAGGTTGCATGTGTCTAGAGTAGGAGAGTATGTACTTCAATTTCTTGATAATAAATATGTAGTACTGACCACTGGACCTTTCACTATGAGTGAGAAAATTTAGAAACAAGAACACAGACAAGCAATGATTGAGATTGCTTCTACACTTACCAACTAGGAATATGATGAACCTGATGATTGCACTAATTTGAAACAAATGTGGGATAAGGTTATTTTGATCTATGGTGGAGATCAACATGTTTAGAAGGCTAGAGAAGAAAGTTTGAGAGTAAAATTTGACTGTATGAGAATGAAGGAAGGAGAGAACATAATATAGTATAGTACAAGACTTAAGGAGACTGTTGATTCTATTAGAGAAGTTGGTGGGATCATAACAAAGGATGATGTTACAAGATAGATGTTGAGAACTTTACTATCAGGTTATTCTATTAGTGTATTTATATACAGGAGCTAATATCTATATCCTAGATGATTGTTTCACTGGATGCTACTATTGGTAAGTTAACTACATTTGAGGTAAATGATTTTGACAATAGTTTTCCTACTACTTCTAATATTGAATCTAAATTTAAGCCTACTTTAAAAATTGGAAAATCTAGGGAGGTTGTTACAAGAGATAGATATTTGAGCAGTGCTAGTGAGAAATTTCATAGTTGTACTAAAGGTCTTTAGAGTTATTAATAAATACATGATGAGAATGAAAGATAATTTGAAGCTTTTTTGGCTAGAAGGATACAAAGAGGCAAAGGTAAATACTGAGGTAAGTAACCCTTGAAATGTTTTAATTTGGATAAAATTGGTCACTTTGTATCTAACTGTCGAGAGAAATATAAGGAAGAAAATAAAGATAAAAGAGATAAGGACAAAAGATAAAATAGATTCAGGAGATATAGATACTACAAAAACCAAGGTAAGAAATCTTGTCATATCAATGAAGGACTAAGTGACAGTGATTCTTTTGATACTGATGATGGAAAAGAAGTTGTTTATGTTGATATTAAATATTATTCTGATGAAGAATAACTTAGAGTCCTAGTATCACAAGCAAGTAAGAATGAAACATGAATTATAGATAGTGGTTGTTCAATTCACATGACTGGTAATACACTTAATTTTATTTCATTAGAAAAGAATGATGGGGGTTTTGTTAGATTTGGTAGTGATCCTCCATATCCAGTGAAAGGAAAAGGTTCTAAAATTATATTGAATAACAGAAGGTGTGATGATGTTTATTGGGTTGAAGGGTTAAAGTATAATTTGTTGAGTGTTTCACAGCTAAACAATACACGTCACCGACCAGAATTTCAATATGGAAAGGTGAAAGTATTTGCTGAGAAGGATAATCTGATTGCTACTAGAGAACAATCTAAAGGTAAATTATTTTATCTTCATATTTCTATGAAGAATTTCTTGTTTGCTAAAGTTGAAGATGTTTGGTTATGGCACAAAAGGATTTGACATGTTAATTTTGACAACTTAATAAAAGTGAGTGAGAAGAATAAAGTAAGAGGACTACTGAGATTATAGAAACCAGAGAATTCTATGTGTAGAGAATGTCAGATGGGTAAGATGATGAAATCTAGTTTTGCAAGAAAGATTTATGTTACACACGAAATTTTGGATTTGGTACATACTGATCTATGTGGACCCATGAGGAATCAAAGCTATTATGGAGAATTTTTTTTTTCTGGATGATTATTATAGAATGATGTCTGTAATGTTTTTGAAAGAAAAATCTAATGTTTTTCAAATGTTTAAGTGGCATAAATAGAATGGGATTGCTGAGAGAAGAAACAAATCTATTATTGATTGTGCTACGATAGTGATTATTGAAAAAAGGAGTTTCATAGAACTTTTGGAGAAAAGTTGTGACTATTGTTGGTTATACATTGAACCAAGTACAAATGAAGAAAGGTACCAACACGACACCTTATGAAATTTTGTATGAACACAGACCTAATGTTAGTTACTTTAAATTTTTTTGGAGAAAATGCTATATTCTAAAATATTTTAGAGAAGGAAATTTTGATTCAAAAGGAGAAGGGATATTCTTAGGATATTCTACAAGGATTAAAGCTTACAAATGTTTGAACAAGGTTACTAAAAAGATAGTGAAAAGTGCAAATGTAAGATTTGATGAGTTTTCTGAAAGGAATGATGAAAATATCAAGAAGGGAATATAAGATTATAAGAAGTTTCTATATGTTCAACATGATGTTCCTGATACCTTACTGAGAGCACCTAACGAGGAGGAAGATGAAAAAAGAGTTCCAAAACAAAATGTTGATATTGAAGAACCGAGAGCTACCAAGCCTATTTTGGAAAAATATGTCTCAAGAAGGAACCATTTACCGAGAAAGATTATTGTAGATAACGATGATGGAGTGATGACTAGAAGCAAGGTAAGACACAATACATGTTTGATGTATACATTTGATCCAAATAAATTTAAAGAGGCACTAGATAATGAATATTGGATGAAACCTTGATGAAAGAAGAATATGATTAAATTGAGAAGAACAAGATATGTACATTAGTACCCATGCCCAAAGACAAAAATGTTATTGGTACTAAATGGATTTTTTGAAAAAATAGAATGAACATGGTGAAGTTATTAGAAAGAAAGATAGATTGGTTTGAAAAGGTTATGCACAAGAAGAAGGTATCGACTATGGAGAGACATTTTCACTTGTTGCTAGATTGGAAGGAATTAGAATATTTCTAGCTTATGTGGATTACAAAGGATTCAAGGTATATCAACTAGATGTTAAGTCTGCATTTCTTAATGGGATACTTGAATATGAAGTATACATTGAGCAACCTGAGGGATTTATTGAGAACACAAACAAGAAAAAGGTCTATAAGTTACATAAAGATTGATATGGTTTGAAACAAACACCCCAAGAATGGTATGAGAGATTTCTATCTTATCTAATAAAAATATGATTTCAAAGAACAAGTTATAATAGTAATGTTTACTTGAAAAGTGACAGTGATAATAAAGTTTGTATTGCTGAAATTTTTGTTGATGATATTATTTTTGGAGGAAATGACACTTTATGTAAAGGATTTGATGATGAAATGAGAAAAGAGTTTTAAATGTTAATGATTGGAGAGATTAAGTTCTATTTAAGTCTACAGATACAACAAGCTACTCGAGGGATCTATATTACACAAGCCATGTATATCAAAGAGATTCTTAAAAAAATTTGTATGGAAGATTCCAAGCCTATTGGAACACTCACAGTTACTAGATGTAAATTATCTAAAGAGGATGAAGCACAAGTGGTGGATAATACTCTGTACTAATCCATGATTGGTAAATTGTAGTATATTGTTCACAATAGACCTGATATAGAACACACTGTTGGAATTGTTGCAAGATTTTCTTCTAATCTGAAGGAAGAACATATGTTTGCAGTAAAATGCATTTTGAGATATCTGAAAGGCACATAAGAGTTTGGTTTACTATGCAAAAAGGGAGGTAATTTTGATCTTCAAGTCTACACTGATGTAGATTGGGCTGGAAACATTGATGACATAAAATTGACTAGTGGAGGTGCATTCTTTCTAGGTGTAATATTGGTTGCATGGATGAGAAAGAAACAAAAATGCATTTCACAGTCTACTGTCGAGGCTGAATATGTTGCTACTGCTATGAATTGTGAAAATATAGTATGGATCAAGAAATTACTTGAGGGTATTCAAGAAGAGATCACAGATCCAGTTACTATTGTTTTTGATAATACAGGTTTTATTAATATATCAAAGAACAAGTTATGAAATCAAAGACCAAGCATATTTCTATCAAGTATCACTAATTGAGAGAACAAGTTCAAGAGAAGAATTTGAAATTGTAATATGTGAATTTAAAAGAAAAATTGGCTGATATCTTAACAAAGAAACTTCCTAAAGATGCTAATGATTATCTCAAAGGTAAATTAGGGGTTCTTGCTGATAGAGAATCCCTTAGTGTGCTTGGATAAACTCACTAGGACCCTAATTGTTCCTAGTCTCCCCAAGAACCTATTCTTTCTTATAGGTTCTTAAAATTCCTTACTTAGCTATTTTAGGACCTATTAAATACCTCTCTAAGAGATGGAAACCATTGTGCTTCACTAGGGGTGACTATCAACAAGTCTTTCTTCACTTCTTTGCTCTTTCTTGGATTCTTCCATTTATAATTTTAACTCCTCTCCTCAGTAAGTGTTTGCAAGGGTTACATTTAATTCTAGAATCATTTTTGGAATTTATTTGATCCCATTAGAATAGGGTATCAATTCTTTTATAAACAAATTCTGAACTCTAATGAAATCTTGACTTTTTTGCCTAATTCTTTACTAGCCCTACTTGACTAGTTTTTCCCACTTCTTTCAAATATTTCCCAAATAAACCAAAAAACCAATTTGATATTTGGATAAAATTTTCTAAAACATGAAAAATTTTGTAGGTCTTATAGCTCTATTGCCTCCATATAGTGGATTCCTAGAATTAAGGGAAACTAGGGCTAATTGAGCTTTTCTCAACCAATTAAGTGACTTATGCTTCAAAATGTACCCAAATGGATTGGGAAAGCCCTATGTTTCTTCCAAGATCTCTCTATAACACAAATAAACACAAAAGATCTCTTGGTTTCACTCTTCAATCATACTCCTAGATTCAAACACAATAAGATCACTGAGAAGAACCTAACCGGATGTGCTAGACTCGCCTAGGGATTGTCTTTAAAAATAGAAAAATATCTTCTCAAAGATCTTCCCTCCATATTTACACTATTAAATGGCTCCCCTTTGATATCCCCCAAGTCTAAGATGAAATTAATGGTAGGGTTCTAAGGGGGAGTCATTTTACTACAAATTGTCCTTATAAAAGTAGTAACTAGATAGCTAACAAAAGAATTTACAAACCTACTATACTGAACACAAAGAGAGTTTAAAACAAAAAAAAATGCACTCTAACTATCCTAAATACAAGAATCCAACTAAAAAATGAGTAATTCAATCCATTAAAGAACTCTAGTAAGCAAAAGTAAGCAACAATTCACACAAAACTAAATACAAAGAAACTTCTCAAAATTTGAATTACTTATCCAAATTAGGAAACCTTAGGAAATGGGCCTCATCATGGTTTTATATCCTTTCCACATTGTTTTAGGTGGTTACAATAAATACCAATCCCCAAAACATTGAATGGTATCATTTCTTGACAATGTTGTCATGCAACTTTGCAAATTTGCAAATGTTGTCGTGACAACATTTTGTCAACTTTTGCAATATTGCTTCTAAGTTAGAGTTATGAACTCAAAAATATATCAAATGATTTAAAAACACCATAGATGCTATTTTAGGCTTAAATACAAGCTTTGCTAGCCATTTTAGGTTTTTTTGACTGAAAATCCCACTTTAGGCTTTCAAAAGAGCTAAATACTAACATAACCAAAAACAACCAGAATGGATTTATCCTAGTCTAATACATCTATAAAATTACTCACAAGACCTCCTAAGGCCTAAAAGAACACTCATGACTTGGCTAGGGTTAGTACAAGCCTCAACTAAAAACATAGAAATAAGAGATAACCTAGGTGCTCCTGCACCATTCTCCCAAATAAAAAGTTTTCAACTCTCTCTTGGATTGATCAAGTTGGGGTGTATCCCCAACTTCTTGAACTTTGTTTCTTTGATCCAAGTAGCCTCTACATCTCCTTGGCCATTCCACTTTACCAGATACTTATTTTAATTATTTTGTCTAGTATATTTGTAGACCCTTGAATCAAGGACCTTTTCTACTTTCTTTGATGGTGTAGGGGGTAATTGCAGGTCCTCCACTTATTGCATGATTTTAGTAATAATTTGATAAGGGTTAGGAGTAACTCCCTTGTAAAGGACTAGATCTACAACATTCAATACCGAAGACAATCCAATATCTTCAAGAAGTTCATCTTTGTAAGCATTATTACCATATTTTGCCAGAATAGTGCAAGGTCCTAATATCCTCATCTATATCTTATTTGGAACTCCCTTCCAAAACCTTTCTTTTCTCAAATGGACCATTAAAAGATCCCCTACGTAGAATTGTATATCTTTCTTTCTTTCTTTCATCCACTTTTTTCTTTATCTTTGTATTGTTCTCTGTCAATGTCTTTCTCACTGATTCATGTACTTGTTTCATGGAGTGTCCAAATTATTCTGCATAGAAACTCTCTTTGGTTCCATCCTTTTACTCTCTAATTTCAAATATCCCTCTAGGATGTATCCCATAAACTACTTAAAATGGACGTCTTCCAGTTGTCTTGTTGACTGTGTCATTATATTCATATTCTGGATGCTGCAATAGTTGGTCCCAAGCTTGACCATATTCTGTAGTGAGACACCTCATTAGGTTCCCTACTCCTAGACTCCTATTTACTACCTCAGTTTGACCATCTATCTGAGAGTGATAAGCATACCCAAAGGATAGGTTGGTTCCCAATTTTTTCCACAATGTCTTCCAAAAGTGACTCATAAATTTGGAGTCTCTGTCTAAAACTATGCTCACGGGTAACCCATGGATTCTCACCACTTATTTGAAGAATAGATGTGCAATCTGAAAAACATCATGAATAGTTTTACAAGGGAGAAAGTGTGCCATTTTGTTGAATCTGTCTACTTTGACATATATACTATCAAATCCTTATTTTTTCCTTGGCAATCCAACCAAAATGTACATGCTCTAGAATTCTCATAGTCTACTTGGGATGGGGAGAGGTTGATAAAATCCTAAATTGGAGGATGTTCCCTTAGATTTTTGACACACTACACAACACTCAACATACTTTTTGATGTCTAGATGCATTCTTTGCCCAAAATAAAACCTCTGCACTAACTCTTAAGTCTTATTGACTATAAAGTGACCACTAAGTGTCCCATTATGCTTTTCTAGGGACACACAACTGACTACCCTTAAACAAAAGTCACTTTGCATTGTATAGTCAGAAACATCACCATGTAAATGATTCTTATGATCTTTACATACCATATATATCTCTACAAAGTCTTCATCCTCTGCATATGAGTCTTTGAAAATTTCAATGCCTATGCTCCGCATTTGCACTTCTTGCACTGTCAGAATCCTCTTGCTTAGTGCATCAACTAATTTTTTTTGCAATCCCTTCTTATGATTTATATTGAAGGTGTAAGCTTGAAATTATTCCACGCATTTCATATGTTTGTGACTGAGCCTGTCTTGAGAGTTTAAAAAGCTAAGAGCCTGGTTGTCTGAATACACTACAAACTCTTTAGCAAGCAAATAGTGCCTCCATTTCCTTAATGCTTGGAATAGAGAATATATCTCTAAGTCATAGAAAGAGTACCTCCTCTTTGTACTACTAAGGTTCTCTCTATTAAAATCCACTGGCCTCCCTTCTTGTCCCAAGACAACCCCTATAGCAACATTGCTAGTATCACACTCAATTGTGAAGAGTCTCTCAAAACATGGGACAGTTAAGATAGGTTGAGTGGCTATATTTTTCTTTAACAATTCAAATCCTTGGTTAGCTTTTTCATTCCACATTAACTTGATTTTCATTCCCCCTTTTATGGTATCTAACATGGAGGCACATATAACACTAAACTACTTGATGAATTTCCTATAGTATTGAGCTAAGCCATGAAAGCTTCTCACCTTTGTTGCAGTTTTGGGGTTAGGCCAGTTTATGATGGCTTCTACCTTGCTTGGGGCCATCTTAAGATTTCCTTGAGACAACACAAAACAAAGATACATTAAGAACTCACACTTACCTAGATTTATCATTAGCTTTTCTTGAATCAATTTCTTAAACACAATTTTCAAATGCCTTAGATGTTCTTCTTTAGTCTTACTAAATATTAAGATATAATCCAGATATACTACAACAAACTTACCAATGTAGTCTTTTAGAAATTCTTTCATAAGCCTCATTAATTTTGATGGGGCATTTGATAGCCCAGATGGCATTACAAGCCACTCATACAAACCTTTTGTGGTTTTGAAGGCAGTCTTCCATTCATCTCCCTCATTGACCCTAATTTGATGTTAACCACTCTTTAGGTCAATTTTAGTAAAGTACTATGCCTCTTCTAAATAGTCCATTGGGTATTCTATCCTTGGGATAGGGAGTCTATACCTAATGGTGATTCTATTGATGGCTCTAGAATCAGTTCATAACCTCCAATCTCCCCCCTTTTTGGGTGCTAGGACCATGGGAACAACACATGGGCATACACTTTTCCTAATGAGGCCTTTGTTTAGGAGTTCTTGGATTTTCTTGACAATCTCCTCATTTTGTTGAGGCGTCATCTTATAAGAATATTTATTATGAAGGGTGGCTCTAGGAATAAAGTCTATTTGCTAGATAATAGCTCTCTTAGGGGGTAGGACAGATGGTTTCCCATCACTTGCAATGTATTTGTATTCCTTTAGAAATTCTTGCACTTCCATAGGGATCTTTGTCTTCTTTATTGTCTTCTCTACATCTTCTTCCTTTGTCTTCAAAACCAATTCATATCCTACTCCCTCTCCTTCTTCTAGAGATTCTAAGAACTCTTTTTCACTTACCAAAAGAACATTAGGGCTTTTGGGCTTCATTTCTCCTTCTTCTAGCAATGAATGGATTTTGAAAGTCACACCATCTTTTTTGAAAGAATATGCATTTTTGGCTCCATTATACATGGCTTCTCTGTCAAATTTCCATTACCTTCCTAATAAGATATGAGAAGCATCTATTGGTAGAATGTCACATATTACCCTATCTTTGTACCTTCCAATAGAGAATTCCACCCATGCTTGTTCATTAACAAGGACATGTTGTCCCTTGTTCAACCAAGTAAACTTGCATGGATTGATATGTGTAATCCTCTTCATTTTTAGTTTTCTATCTACCTCCTCTGACACAGTACTGTCAATTGACCCTGATTCCATAATTATTTTACTCACCTTACCTATAATTTTGCACTTCATTCTGAATAGGGATCTTCTTTGGCTTGACTCTTCTCTCACTAGTTCTTTAATCGGTTTCCTTATCATTAAATTATCTCCCTCTTCTCACTCTAAGGGTTCTTCAGGGTGTGTGTTACTAGCACTAGTTTATTCTTGAACAAAATTGACTCTTTTGTCACTCCTTTGGGAAATAGATCCTTTCTATGGATACCTATAGGTAGGGTGTCCCATTTGGTTGCAATGATAGCACTTCATTGTTTAAAAATAGTAACCTCTTCCTTGACTATTGTTCCTTCCTCTCCAATTACTATTAGATACCCTTCCTCTATTGAAGCCTCCTCTATTTGAGATTCCTTCTTGTTGTTCAGTCAATTTAGTCTATCCTCGAGTATTTTGTTCTAAACTTCTACCATCATATCCTCCTATTTGGCCACTACCATCTCTTCCTCTTCCTCTACCTCTAGTATTTCCTGAGTATCATTTCTTTTTAAACTTTTCTTCCACCTTAACTGCAAGTTTGGTGGAACCCCTGAATAGTGGTAGGGTTTAGTAGACTCAATTCATCTTGAATAGTCCACCTTAGGCCATTTAAATATATGGCTACCTTCACACTTTCATCTTCTACAACTCTTGACCTCATGCACAACCTTTGAAACTCCTCGGTGTAAGAGTTAACATCCAATTATTTTTGTCTTAAACTTTGTCTTTTCTTATGTAACTAAATTTCATAGTCTTCTGGCACATATGCCTCTCTGATTTTATCTACCGTAGCTTTCCAAGTGGAAATGGGTTTATTTCCTTCTATCTCCCTCTCATCTTCGATGAATTTCCACCAAGTGAGTGTAAACCCTCTAAGCCTTACTTTTTCAACTTTTTCTTTTTGGGCTTCTGTTATCCCGTCACATTCAAAATGGTTTTCCAGTCCTTCAATCCAGTCTAGGACTACTTTTGGTTCCATTTTCCCACTAAAGATTGGGATTTCTCCAATGTCTTTACACTTAAGGCTTTCAATGATTTCAAGAAGCGTTCTTCAGTGAGGATAGGGTCTGGTTTAGGGACCTCGTCATCTATGGCTATTTATTTATTCTTGCATTCAACTATTTCTTTGACATCCTCACTCTTCTCTTCCACTTGATCCAATTTTTGCTTTAATTGGGCCAATCTATCTTTGACCAACCTTTTATCTCCTTCTTTCTCATCCAATTTTTTTAAATTTCTGCATTGGTCACCATTGTAGACTCTCCTACTGACTCTGCAGGTTGAAACATTCACCACAAGTCTAATCTTGTAGGCTCTGATACCAATATGATGGAGAATCTCTCAGTGTCCTTCGAGAAACTCACTAGGACGGGCTAATTTTTCCTAGCTTCCCCAAGACCATATTATTTCTTCTATCATCTTCCAATTCCTTACTTATCTCATTTAGGACCTCTTGAATACCTCTCTAAGAGATGGAAATCATTGTGCTTCACTAGGGGTGACTATAAACAAGTCTTTCTTCACTTCTTTGCTCTTTCTTAGATTCTTCCAAGTGTCTTTTTGAATCCTCTCCTTAGAAAGTATTTGTAGGGGTTAAAATTCATTCTAGAAACCTTCTTGTACTTAATTTTATCCCATTAGAATAGGGTATCAATGCTTTTACAAATGATTTCCAAACTCTTATGGAATCTTGACTTTTAGGCCTAATTCTCTACTAGCCCTATTTGACTAGTTTTTCCAACCTCTTTCAAATATTTCCCAAATCACCCAAAAACCAATTTGATATTAAAATACCCTTTTCTAAAGAATGCAATAATTTTTAAGTCTTATGGCTCTAAGGCCTCCGTATAGTGGATTCCTAGAATTAAGGGCAACTAGGGCTAATTAAGATTTTATGGACATGTCAGGTGACTTATGTTTCAAAATGTACCCAAATAGATTGAAAAAGGAATAAATTTCTTTTGAGGTCTATGTATAACCCCAATTAACACAAAAATACTCTTGGTTTCACTCTTCCAATCATACCCATGCATTCAAACACAATAAGATCACTGACAAGCACCTAATCGGATGCACTGGACTCGCCTAGGGCTTGTCTTTAAGAATAGAAAAACATCATCTCAGAGACCTTCCCTCCATATTTACTCTATAAAATGGCTCCCCTTCCATATCCCTCAAGGCCATGATCAAATTCATGGTATGGTTCTATGGGGGAGCCATTTTACTACAAACTGTCCTCATAAAACCCGTAACTAGCTATCTAACAAAAGAATTTACAAACCTAATCTAATGAACACAAAGAAACTTCAAACCAAAAAAAAATCATTCTAACTATCCTAAATCCAATAATCCAACTTGAAATTTAGTGATTCAATCCATTAAAGAACTCTAGTAAGAAAAAGTAAGAAATAGTTCACACAAAACAAAATACAGAGCAACTTCTCAAAATTTGAATTACTTTTCCAAATTAGAAAACCTTGGGAAATGGGCCTCCTCATGGTTTTATATAATTTGTACATAGGTGCAGGTGGTTACAATAAATACCAAGCCCCAAAACATAGAATGGTATCATTGTTTGACAATATATTTTTTGTAACTTTGCAAAGTTGCAAATGTTGGCATGACAACATTTTGTCAACTTTTGCAATATTGCTTCTAACTTAGAGTTATGACCTCAAAACTATATCAAATGATGTAAAAATATCATAGAGGCCATTTTAGGCTTAAATACAATCTTTACTAAGCCTTTTAGGTTTTTTGACCTAAAATTCCACTTTAGGCTTTCAAAAGAGCTAAACACTAACATAACAAAAAACAATTAGAATGGATTGATCCTAGTCTAATCCATGTAGACACTTAATCAAAAGACCTCCTAAGGCCTAAGAAAAGAATCTTAACCTGGCTAGGGTCAGTACAATCCTCAACCAAAAAGTTAGAACTAGGAGATAACGTAGGTGCTCTTGCGCCACTTCCCCTATCCAATTTTCACTAAAGACCATGAGGCATGCTGCATCAATTCTATATTTCATTAGAATATTTATATCAAAATTGATGTTAGTATGACACACTTTAGGTTATTATTGAAGTTTTGAAAACATTTTTATATTTAATTACTTATGAGTACATATCAGGTATAATCCACTACTAGAACAAGTTTTCAAGAGAATATTTTTTGGCATTGTTCTCAAAGAGGGAGAGAATGAGTTGATGACATTTATCCTAAAGGGAGATATTGACAGAGAATGGATTGCTAATATTTACTCATGACATAGAATCAAAATGTATGCTACAGAAAAATAAGATTTATCCAAGAGGGAGATTCATATCAGAGATCAAAGTGGAAACAAAAATATCAACTTAGAGGGAGTACAATTATGTATTTGAGAGCTACCATCATCAATTTCTATAACACTATTATAGTGGTTACCATCAATGCCAAAGAGGGAGATTTTTAACCAACTCATAAATATCTAATGGAGATAAGGAAGACCGAGTGATACTGAGTATCATGATTGTTGAAATGGTTAGATTAGTTACTCTTTTGTCATTGATATCAACAAAATGATTAATTGATTTTATTATGTTACCATATATGAAGAGGAGAAGTTAAATGGGTGACAAATATAAATTAGATAATGATGAAGTATTTATGATATACTTGTTTTCTACTATATATTCTATGTTATCAAATTGGTACAATTGATTGATCGAGTAAAACACTACAAGAATTAAAGTTACGACTAAAAGTTAATTTACCCATCTAGAAAAAGTCAGTCGGTAGAATGTTATGTGAGTCAGTCACAAGTTACCAAACACTGAGTGAAATTCAAGCACTAAGAACTAAAGATGAGTTAGACACCGAGTAGGTAATAAAGTCAGTTACTGAGTTGCAAAGAAATTTTTACCGAGTGCATGATATTGACTATAAATGATGATAAGATCAAATTTAATGTGGAGCGATGATGAGTTGGGTGAGGAAATGAATTAAATGAATATTTTTAGAAGATCTATGAATGGGAAAATTCAATGAGAAGATCTAAGGAAAAGATAAAAAGGTTTAAATGACTTGTGAAGAGTTCCAAGAAAAGTTCAACTTTTGACGTAAAAGTGAAATGGTTTACCGAGTTGAGATTTATAAAGAAGATTATCAAACGACCAAGCGCAAATGAAGGAAAATCAAATTAAGGAGATTAAGAGGAAAAATTATGTCTATATAAAGAATGAGAAAAAAATAGAGAAGAATGAATACAGAGAGGCTAGGGAATAGAATAGAGAAGAAGAAGAAGTTGAAGAACAACATTTACCAAGTAGAACAGAGAAACTGAGATTGAATAATCTATAGTTTGAGAAAGAGATCAATGGAGTATGTGATGCTAGTATTCAACTGAGCATAAAGGATCTGACACAAGAATAGTTAGTTTCTATATTTACAGATAAAAGTTTATTATTTCTTATTAATATTTGTAGCAGATAGATCTCTTAGCTGAGTGAATTTAACCATCCTTTTTGTAAAACCTAGACTTAGGAGTGTTAGGATTGAGTAATACTAAGGGGGGGGTGAATCAGTATTACAAAAGTTTAAATTACACTTAAACTAATTCCAAATAAACCATAAGATTGCTGCAATAAAAATAATATAAGAAAATAACACACAACTCATAACACCATTATTTTTTGTCGAGGAAACCCTGATCAATGGAAAACCTCGGTGGGGATGGTACCCACAAGCATGGACTAAATTATAATGTCCCTATAAGGAGATCTATCCCTATTAGGAGCTGAGTATTACATAGTACATTTCCTTGTTAAAGGTATATAAACCCTGTTAAAGGTATACAACACCCTGTTAGGGGTATACTACCCTTATATCTCTTACAACTAATACTTCTGTTACAAATCTTTCTCAATAATGAACAAAAAAAAGAATCTATAATGCTTAGATAGTTTTAGTTGTAGCTCTCAATAATATCTTTTAACCTTTGATCTTGCATCTACCATCAATCATCTCTAACATCTCTTTCCACATCTTCGCTTTACAAAATGTTCTTCATATATATGTGTTACATCATTTAGTCAGCTCTCAAATACGATACAAAATAGAATAAATATTTATACAAAAAGTAAATACAATGTCGGCGACCTTGTAATACCAAAGTATATGTAATCCACAATAAAAATCCAAATTATCATGTTTGGATTCTATCTTATACTCCCTTAATCATCATGACTATTCATCTACTTTGTTTTGCTATTCCATGTCGTCACATGTCTTAAAAACACTTTAACTCTTTGCAATCAACACCAAAACACAAGAAACCTTAACTAAAGTTCTTACATATCCCAAAGTGTCTTCCTATAAGCTATCAAGTAATCAACTATTATATACAATCTTCACTTTCCAAAATGGTAATGTTATGCTCTATACTTCTATTTATATACCTTATTATTTTCAAGACTATATCTACAAAATTGTAGTTCACTCCAAGCGAACATCATATCAGATTTGTTTCCATAAATGACAACCCTCAAGTGTCCCATAAAACTCCAAAATGCATCATTTTCCAACAAGGTGACATTTGAAAAGAGTGTTTAAATACCTCTAACAAGGCCACTCCTAAAAGGGTCAAGATATTAACAGATATGAGGTTAATCCCCTAATAGGGTTACATTTAGCAAATGTGTTCGTAATCTTTAATAGTATAAGTTCTTAATCAAGCGTACTTAATAAGGGTACATTTTTATTGTGGGTTATAATTCCTAGAGAGGTTTTTCCCAAATTGGCTTTCCTCGCTAAATCTGGTGTCAACCAAGTTAAATCTAGAGTTTTATGAGTTAATCTAATGTTTCTAAGTTTGAATGATTCATTTAAATATATGAGTTGTATTTTTGCTCAAGTTATTGAGTTTAATGGTGAATTAGTTATTTACTATATTTAGTATTATTGAGTGAATCAAAGATTTTAGTTTTAATTGTTTAAGTCTTTATTTGCTTGATTCACTACCCCCCCTCTTAGTGGGATCAACATATTATTCTATGGCTAGACCATGTTGGCCCACCTATACTATGACTTTGGAATATATGTACATTTGAGTATCATAGGATCACCACCTACAACTTCTACAGGTATGTATATTATAGCATATCAAACAAATGAGGTTAGTAAAATTTTCTTGTATTATTGATTCTCATTTTACTTGTGGTCATGCATACACAATGTGGTGAGGAAGTTGTGGATATGCAGACCTAATATTTTAAAAGGTAATCATAAAATACTAAGGGATCAGTACATGGTCTAGTAGCTCTAGAAGAAGATCACTAGGTGATATAAGAATAGAGTACAACTAGTAAATATGTAGTATGAATAGTTGATCTTAAATAACCATTACCACATTATCATGCCATACTTATATTAGTGTTATATAACGTAGGTTAGGCAGCTGCATCTATTTCCTGTACTTGTCTACACTTGTGTAGTGTTTTCTAGGAGTATTTATTAAGTGTTAGACCTTCCACGCCCCACCATTGAAGAGGATCTAGATACTCTAAAGGAGATTGATGATGACAATCTTCCACATTCATTGGATATCAATGATTATGGTGTGATCAATAGGTTTGTAGCCTAGTGGATTTCTAGAGGGCCAACTCTTATATTTCCTACAGATGCACCCAAGGGAGACCCAAAGAAGATTGGTCTATATTAAAAGTATACTTCCAATTAAAGACCATAGTGGAGCCCTCAAGAAACATCAAAATAGATTTAACAATGGAGCCCACAAGAGAAGAAAAACATAGAGGGTGAGAATTTGAGGCAATAGTACTAGGTTTAATCTCCAACAATAATCACAATCATATCCATTAGGCCACCTTAAAAATATCATGGAATAGTTCCATCAATGGTCCCTCTAAGAAAGAAAAAATAGGCTAGGGTGCCTCCAGTGACACTAATAGAGACTCTATGGGCATTGGGAAATAGGACACTTCCAACATATCCCAAATAGCAGACTAGTTATCTACGAATACTTGTGAATTTATTCATAATATAAATGTTTCATTTGATGTAGATGATATATATAATTAGAATTATATAGTTACTAGTATAATCTCTTTCAAAGTGTATGCAGATAACACGAAAGAGTGGCTAGGCTTCATCAACTAGGAATTATTGGATATTATTTTAGAGATCTCAAGCTATGGAGTAGTCTTTGATGCCTACATACCACAACACACAATAGATGAGGAGGAAAGTCTATGAGTATTGTTGGGAAGATCTAATATATAGGTCACAAAGCTATCGATAGCAATATGGTAGAGAGACCAAGTCATTGCACACATTTGTACTATTATAGTAGAGTGCTATCATGTGGGGAGATTGGCACAGAGTACCAAGAAGGCACATGAAGTCCTATAAATAAAGGTAGGTGACCCGTAGATGTAGGTTGACACTACTTTAAGTTTCTATTAAGGTGATCTACCTCCAAGTGCTCAATTTGATAGATTATCTAATAGTGGTAATAAAGTGAGAGGGACCCTAATGGAGGAGTTATCATCAGAGAGGGACATAATAGTAGATATGATATGTAAGATGAGAGGACTCCATAAATAGAGTTTTTTAGTCACTCAATACCAATCTACCTCAATCACAGATGATAACAGTAGCTAGTTGACATCAATGACAACCATACCAATATATCCATATTGATTCCTTGATCACTTATTTCTCTTAATTCTATAAAAATCTCCCCCTTTTTAATTGAGGGAAACACATAAATGGATAAAAAGACCACATATTCTATAACTAAAGGTCTTCCAACAAGAATCCAACAGATCTTTTCCTTTGACATCAATAAAAAAGGATGAAGATGGAACTGATCTACTAATTCTTCTCACCTCCCCCTAATATATAAATATCAGCTCAAAATAATAGATATCCCACATATGAGGTATCCACCATCATTAGTACATATAAATGATATTCATAAATCTCCTTAGACTTATGCACATTTATATGCATTTCATTGTTATAAGGAGGGGCAATCACCCCCAATTTATCTATGAGATACTCAAAACTATCTTTAAGAAATTCCTTAGTAAAAACATCAGTAATATATTCCTCTATAGGCATGTAGTAAATCTTTACCTCATTATCAAAAAAAATTCTCTCAAGAAGTGATAATTGATAGAAATATGTTTTTCTCATGATTATTGTATCAGGTTCTTTGAAATGTTTATAGAAATACTATTGTAACACAAAATTAGAATAGGTTTATAAAAAATTACTCCAATATAATTCAAGTTCTATTTCATTCACAATATTTAAGTGCAACATGAAGCAACAATAATTTATTCATCTTTGACAGTAGACAGACAAAATCATATTTCTTACTTGATCAAGAAAGTAGTCTAGGTCCAAGAAACAAAACACCTCTACTAGTACTTTTTGTCTCATCAATACATCCAACCTAATTAATGTTTGTATAAGACATCAAGGTTAAATATGATCTACAAGGGTACCCAAATTGAAAATCTTCTATTCCTTTCAAATATATAAAAATTCCCTTCACAACAGCAACATGAGATTCTCTTGGGTCTTGTTGAAATATGGCAACAAATCAAACATCACGCATAATGTCCAGTCTAATAGTGGTGAGATATAATTTTCCTCCAATTATTGATCTATACTTTCTTTCATCATCCTTAGGTCATTCATCATCCTCATTTTTCTTACATATAGCAACCATGGGTATGCATAGAGGTTTAGCATTTTCTATCACAAAGTTTTTCAACATTTCCTTCACATATTTTTACTGTGAAATGAAGATACCATCACTCTTTTGATTAAATTGTAAGCCCAAAAATAAATTCATTTTCCAAATCATAAACATTTCAAATTCTTTTCGTATTTCCTCAAAAAAATTCTTACACATATCATAATTAACTCCAAAGATTATATCATCAACCTAGAAATTCAAAATTCAGATATCATTTGATTCAATCTTAAAGTAGAAATTACTGTCAACAATACTGTTTTAAAATCCTTTCATCAAGTAAATAACTTTTAAGCATTGCATACAAAGCTTTGGGAGCTTGCTTTATTCCATATAATTCTTTCTTCAATCTTTAAATAATATCCAAATCTTATGATAGTTTGAATCCTCTTAGTTGTTCTATGCACAATTATTCCTTCACTTATCCATTCAAGAATTCAAAAGTTAGATCTATCTGATATACTTTGACATCCTTTTGTTCCACAAAATCCAAGAATATTATGATACCTTTCATTCTTTCCTTAGGAGCATAAGTCTCGTCAAAATAAATACCTTTAACTTGTGTATATCTCTTGGATACTATTCTTTCTTTGTTCCTTACTCTATTTCCATCTTCATCCCATTTATTTTCGAAGACCCATTTTTTTCCAATTACATTCTTGTCTACCAGTCTTGGGACTAATTCCTAAGTTTTATTCTTCTCAATCTGATGCAACTCTTCCTTCATATATTTCATTTAGTTCTAATCAATGCAAGCCTCATTTAGAGTCTTCGGTTTAATTTTTTAAATGAAACATAAGTTAACTTGTTGTTTAGTAGTTTTTCTTCTTTTCATTACTCCTTTTCTCTTGTATCTATTTATCTAATTTTCTATGTGATTCCTCTGTACATATCTAGGAGTCTTAGGAGTAGGCACCAGAAAAACTTCCTCAAAATTTTGTTTTTCATTTTCTCTAATATTTTATTCTTCTTTCTTTTCAGTAGACTCATATGACTCATAACCAAACTGAATTTACGTATTCTTTGGCATTACTTCATCAACCTTTACATTTTCACTTTAAACTATAATAGATATCTTATGTCTATGATATGCTTATGTATGTTCAAGAATGTTACTTTTATGTGTAATGATGATTATGATTATCTACGTTCATGAATAAATATTGATTAAATGTAAGCATTAGTTTCATTGGGGCTTCCCTATTCCTATGAATTTTATTTGTCAACATAATATAGACATGTAGACATAACATAGAAACATTACACATGTTCATAGTTAATAATTATTATATATGTCATAGGTTCATTAGGGTTTTCCAACATTCAATAGGGCTTCCCTATTCTTATTTCTTTGACTTGTCAACATAGTATAGACATGTTAGAAATAATATGTTGAAAACACCAAAAGTATAAGAGGAGGGGTAGATCAGTCTCAATTAGATCTTAAAACTTTTACATTACACAAACTTATTAATTATCTTTATCCAACTTAAACTTCAAAGGAATATATTGCAATGAGAATAAAAATACACAAACACTGCATTTTTACACGTAAATTGATTTGGGATAAACAACATTGAGAATCACACTCACAATATAAATAACTAATTCAAATGAATTAAGGCTATAGCCCAAGGAGCACACTACACATGGTAAGAACTTGCATGTTGAGGAACCAATCCTGGGATAAGGAAACAACATTAAGAAACATACAAAGGGACTTGACAATTAATGAAATTTATAATTCCTTTAGGAAAACATATAGGTTTTCACAAGCTTCTAAAAAATCTACTATCTACTAGGCATATAAATATGATGAACTTAAAAGATATAGAATCTCTTAATCAACTAGTCCAGCAACACTATCAAACCTACAAAATCACACCTCTACACTTTCATATTTGCATCAAACTACACATTTGATCACAATAAAACCAATTCAATTAATAACTTAACTCAACTATATACACATCTTTATGTCAATTTGATCATTCAAAATTTCAACTTTGTCAACTACAATAGAGATAAGCATCATTTGACAAACTCAGCCATCATGAATTCATACATTCAATTGGTTTCAATCGAAGATAAAAATGCGACATTAAATACATCATATAATTCCTCCCACAATTATTTAATAAAACTTAAAGCACAAAAACACTCTCCAAGGTCTGTACCAAATGTAATAATGTAGAGAATCATAGGAACATATTTTTGAGTCAGTTTAAAACTACTCCATTATGTATATAGCATCATGTGAATCACAAAACACCTTGTAAGGATCTATATAAATCTCTTATATCTTCCTCCAAATAATATTCATACCATAACTCATAATTTAAATCATCATAACCAAATAAGTTGGCCAGACACCAATAGAGACAACAATGTTGCACTGAGAATAGAATAACTTGAATTGCAAAGAAAACTAACATAAGATATCTTAACTAGATCATTCATAAATTTTAATAATAAAATTAATATGGATCAATGTAAAGCATTCTCTATACGACTCCTAACTATTCACGATAGCTAGCTTGACTCTCATCAAACAAAAAAATAATACTCTAAGATTGGAAGTTTTGTAAATCTAATAGTAGTATATTGAAATGTTCTCAAACCATACATGGTAGCTTCTAGATATTATTATGTGGATCATTCTCCTATAACAACTTTAGATACTCTTTCTATCATATACTAGCTTCTCATACTTGTTACTGTAAGAAGAATGAAAAGAATGAAAACATAAACAAGTATTAATCCAAGAAAATGAAATGTTGGAAGATTTTACCAAAACCAAAGGAGAGAAGATTGCAAGATCAACCACAAATCACTTCAAGAATCCAACAATGAGCCAAGATATTTTGGTAAGGGGAAAAGCAAAGAAAAACCCCTTTGTGAATAAGAATATGGCACAAAGCCTAAAAGATGAGAGCAATGAGCTCAATACAATAATGAGAGCAATGAGAGATTGAGAGAGAGAGGAGAAGATTATTCAAACTAGTGTGTGAGAGACATCTCTTAAGTAGAGATGAGTGGAGGATTTTGCATGTAACTCCCTTCTCCTATGGATGCCACATTCCTATTGTGTGTGTGACAAATGTGTGATTCCTCTTAAGGAGGAATATCTATTTTCCTTATTAAAGGAATTACAAAATAGTGACATGTCCTCTTACATGGACTAGAGGAAAAA
>MU226059.1:3671932-3691889 GCA_018584345.1 Thuja plicata | reverse complement strand
GAGGAAACTGAACAACATCTTTTTCCTTTTCTTTTTCATCTGGTTGTAGCACAATAGGAGAAGATGTTAGCTCTTTGAAAATAACATTTCTACTATGCAACACCTTACTAGTCACAGGATCCCAAAGATTGTATCCTTTCGTACCAACACTGTATCAGATGAAAATACATTTGACAGCTTTGTTTTCTAGCTTAGATCTTTTCTCCTTTGGAATATGTGCATAAGCTTCACAACCAAAAACACAAAGATGTCTAAGTGAAGGCTTCTTACCAGACCACACCTCCATGGGTGTCTTACCAACAAGTGCTGATGTAGGAGATCTATTAACCAGATAGAAAGCAGTGGCCACAGCTTCAGCCCAAAACCTTTGTTCTAAACCAACTCCGCTAAGCATACTCCTAGCCTTATCCATCAGTGTCCTGTTCATTCTCTCGTCAACTCCATTTTGCTGTGGGGTGTAAGGAGTTGTCTTATGTCTCTTGATTCCTTGTTCTTTACAGAACTATTCAAACTCTATGGAACAAAACTCACCACCATTATCAGTTCTCACACACTTGATTCTTTTACCAGTCTGATTCTCCACGAGAGCCTTAAATTCCTTGAACTGACTGAAAACCTGTGTCTTACTTTTTAGGAAATATATCCAAGTCCTTCTACTATAATCATCTATAAAAGATAAAAAATATATAGAACTAGAGATAGAAGGAACTTTTACAAGACCAAATACATCATAATTAATAAGATCCAAAAGTCTAGAAGACTTGTGAGAACTGGAGTATAACTGAACATGATTTTGCTTACCATAAACACAATGTTCACAGAAATCAAATTTGAGATTATAATCATTTAGTCCCTTGATGAGATTTTTAGTTTTCAAGGTCCTAAGACCCTTCTCACCAATGTGGCCAAATCTCATATGCCACAACATTGTCTTTTCTACATGAAGCTTGCCTTCCAAAGTGTTTGCACCCTTAGGTACACTTATTGCACTGCCATCAGAACCCATTGCTACAGTCTTTTTTGCTACTCGTTCAGATGGTGGGGATGAAGTTATAGCCGCTCTCTTCTTTGAAACAGAAGAACTATTGCACTGAGCAATTCATGCATCAAGCTAAAACAAAGTACCTCTCCTAGTACCTTTAGCGAGCACCATAGAACCTCTCATCATCTTGCATCCATCTTTCAAAAAGACAACTTGCATAGCTAAATCATTTAGCATACTTACAGATAATAGGTTTCGTGCCAAACCCGAAATGTGCATAACTCTATTGATTCCCTTTACTCATCCATCAGGAAATCTGATAGTGACCCTTCTGCATCCAACTATCTTTAGGGGAGAATCATCACCCAAGTACACCTTTCCACCATCAAACTCTTCATATTTTGAGAACCAATTTCGATGAGAGTTCATGTGAAAAGAAGCACCCAAGTCTACCAACCACACATCATCAGATGCATGGGCTGCCAAAGCTCCAATAAAAACATCTCCATCTTCTTGAGATGTTTTGGAAGCTGAACATGAGCCTTTCTTCTTCTTCTTTGGTTCTTTGCAGTCCCTCTGGAAGTGCCCAGATTTATCACAGTTCCAAAATTTTTCCTTGGACTTTCCAGGAGTCTTAGAACTCCCACGAGATTTGGATCTTCCCTTCTTTGACTTATTTTCATTCTGCTTTCCTTTGTCCTTGGATCTCCCACGAACAACAAGGGCTTCCTTAGATGAATCCAAAGTTTTTCTTTGCATCTCCTCAGATAGTAGTGAATACACCACATCATCCATACAAAATGTAACTATAGTACTTCTAAGAGCCATCAAAAGATGGTCCCATGAATCTGGCAAGGAACAAAGCAGGGTCATGCATCGATCCTCCTCCTTGATCTTGGCACTGGATGATGCCAACTATGCAATCAATAAATTGAATGCATTGAGATGATTAGTTACGGATCCACCTTCCTCCATTCTTAAAGAAAACAACTTCTTTCTCAGGAACAAATTATTCACCATAGATTTGGTCTGATACACAGACCCAAGCCATTTCCACAAAGAATTTGCAGTAGTCTCATCAAGAAAATTCAGAAGAACGACATCTACTAGACATAGTCTGATGACACCCTTAGCCTTTCGATCCTTGATCTCCCAATATACTTGAGATATCATTGTAGGTCTCACATCAAGGAAAGTAGCCTCCCATAGATCGTGGTCTTCAAGCATGTATTCCATATTGAGTTTCAACAACTTGAAATTAGTGCCATTAAATTTCTCCACCTTCATTCTACTGTATGAGGAACTTGCCATCTCAATCTACAAATAAGATTCAAAATGCTCTACCAAAAATCTCCCACTCAACTTGAGATTAGCTCAAAAAACCCTACCCAACAACTAGGATCAAAATTTGATCAGACTCTGATACCACTTGTAAGGAAACTTAGGTACGGAAACAACTTCCTACACTAATCTCTAAAGGAAAGTATTGTGCAAATTATTTTAAATCCTTACAATTTTAGATTTGTTAACTACTTTAACAATGATATTGAAACCATATACCATGCATACAGAAAATAGAGAATGACATAATGATTTACCCTGGCGAAAACCTTTCGGTAAAAAACCCCAGCACTCCAAAACCTACACAATGTATTATCTTCAACACAACTGTTACAACACTCTTGAAATGTAAGTTCTTTCAAGAGACAATTGACACTCAAAGACAAATCTAGTAGCACCAGATCATACCAACAATACACTCTTTTCCTCTCTCTGTCTACAACCCTAAAAAATGCTTATATCATGCACTTTCCTTTTTAGGGCAACTTCCAAATATACCAGTATTAGGGTTTTACCATTCTTCAAGAAAATAGGAACCCAAAAATAGGAACCTGAACCCCATGATAGTGGAAGAGTGTACAGTACTCAACTTTATTAGTTTCCACATGTCTTGCATGTTTTTACCCATCATTGAATCTTCTAGAAATAGCTCTTACGTATCATAGGAATCTGCCATAACTGTTTCAGCCATGATCTCCTTACACACAATTCAAGATGCCGACACATCAAGTGGAGTGACACATCCACATGCCAACTAGACATGTACACTCACACTTAATTACATTATTTTCAAGAAATACATTTTACAAAACAAATAATAAGAATAGGAATTATCCAAGGTTGAGACACTTTATTCCTAATAGTTGGTTCATGTTTTCTGTATCTATTTTTGAGATCTGCCCAATGAAAAATGGCACTGATCAAGGATTAGTACATTCTATTGAGATACATGTTTGATCTAGCTCTTGGCTATATTCTGCATCTTAATATATCAACACCATTTTCAACCTTTAACTATTTTGTGGTTGATAGTTATGAAGTCATACTTGGTAATAGAGAGTCAATGAATGCCTGGTTAGTATTTAGTACTTTCTTACCATGATTTGTTGTGCAATAAAGAGTGAAAAATAGTTGAAAGGAGATATATAGTTGTCTGGATTAGGTGTACCCGCCTTGGTTTTGCAAATCCAGAAGTAGAAGAGGTCAGTCTTGACCCTATAGTTGGTCCAGTTATCTTATAGAGATTTCATACATGGAATTAACCACTCCTAACATCAGTCTTAAGATATATTGGTTGCTTTCATAGTGTAAAAGTTACAAACACCAAAAAATGGGAGACTCTACTGGAAATAGAGTATAAAATAGTATCCTTAGTAGCCAGTAAGTTGACTATTGGAAGTATAGAGTACCTTGTGTTCTGTGATTGTTGTTCTTGTCAGAAAGTGTTGTATTTTCCCAAAACAAATTTGGTTGTGACTTTGGGTTTTCTCTATAGTAGTGTTGGTTAACATTTTTCAATCTATACACACTTACCTGTTATGAGTCATAGGAACACAAGAGCTTGGGTGAAGAGACATCCTGAAGATAGAATGGAGGAAGAAGTTCCAACTACCTCTAAGGCTGGTCGCCCAAGAATAGGAAAGAAAAATAGAACTATCCCTCAGAATGAGAAACAAGTGGAAAACCAATCCAGAGAAATCAGGAGGGAAATGCATCAGAATATGAAGAGGCCACTAATTTGGGATTGGGTGATTATGAATATTATCACTCACCCAGTTAGAAAGAACTTGCAGAATCTGATACTACTCTTCCTGATTTTGATAGTGTAGCATAAGAAATTACAGAACTGGATAAGAATTCATGAGAAGATTGCCATCAGACAGAAAAGAGCAAAGGAAAGAGAAGCCAAGATTAAACATGACCAATTTTTTCTTGATCAAAGGAGGCGACAATTGAAAATATTAGAATAAATGAATCAGGCTGAGGAGCTTGAGAAAGTAGAAGAGGAACTTGTCAGTCATCCCACTCTTACTACCCAGAGACCAAGAGATAAGGGTAAGAAAAAGGTGATAGGTGTTCAAATAAGTAAGCCTAATGATCTAGTTTTTGTCCATAGAGTAAAAGTAAAGATGCCTGAGATAAATTTTATGTCTTCTCAAGTAAAAATAGAAAGATTGAGCCAAGCCCTGCTACTCAAGTTGAAAATAATGATGGAATTCCCTTGAAGCAATACATTTCTGATTTGAAATATACTCTAGTTGATATGGGAAAGTTCTTTTCACAGATCACAGTCAAGGTTCCACTCTTGGAGATGATGAGGATTGAGGAACACAAAGAAAAAACTTTAACATGGGTGAGTATCATTTCTTCCACAAAGATGGATGAGCAGCAGGAAGTTAAAGAAATGGGAAAATCAAAGGATAAGACCGATAACAAAGCAAAAGAATCAGAGGTGATTATTTCAAAGATCCCTCGGGTTTTCTTAAGTACTAATCCTATTAACACTCTTTTAGGAGTTGTAGACCCATTTTTCTTAACTTTGGTTATAAATGGTAAAAGATTAAAGAATTATATGATAGATTCTAGAGCATCAAGTAATGTCATGCCAGCAGAAATTATGAGATTCTAAGGATTGCAAGTTGATTCTCCTCGTGGAAGATGTCAAGGGATGGATTCTAGAGAAGTACCTGTCATCGATACTATTGAGCCTATGCCTTATAGACTTGCTACATGCCCTGAAAAGATACTAACCATGAGTGTTTCAGTGGTGGACATCCCTCCTCAGTATGGAATGATTTTATCAAGAAAGTGGAGTGCTTACATGGGAGGGAGTATTCAATGTGATCTTTCTTTTTCCACTTTTTATATTGATGGTCAGAGTGTCAAGGTATCTAGAGAAACAAGGGCTCCTCATATGATTGAGGAAATAAATGAAAACAATATGAATTGTTTTGTTGATACTGATATTGGATCCTTCCAAGTCCAAGATGGGAAGGATGGGGTAAAAGATCATCTTGTATTGCTTTCTATAGAGAAGGACAATCTGGCAGATAGTAATGAATTATAAACCATGTACTTTGCTGGTGCAGGCTCAAAAGGAGCAGGCGTAGGATTTCTGTTGATAGCTCCCAGTGGTAAGACCTACAATTTCTTGTTCTCTTTGTTATTCACATGTACAAATAATTTTGCTGAGTATGAGGCCTTGTTGATTGGGATAAGATTAGTTGCAAGACATAACATAAATATTCTCAGAGTTATTGGTGACTCTGAGTTACTGATCTCTCAGATAAGGTCTAAGTATGCTTCAAAAAATTAGAGGCTAAAATAGTAGAGAAATGTTGTGTGGGATGAGATAGATAATTTTGATGCCTTTGGCATTGGATGGATGGATAGAAATCAAAACAAGATGGTAGACTTGTTGGCCAATATTACTCTACGACCAGAGGATGTTACCTTTGCAGGATTTTGGAATATTGAGGTTCAATATAGGCCCTCTATCCCATATAATATTAAAACTTGGCAGGTTTTTGAAGATGGTTTAGATATTTTGAGATTTCTACATTGTGAGTTGTACTTAGCAAGTAAATAAATAGATTCCAGTGGGTTTGTAGAGACTACAAATGGTAAAGATATTTTTTTTGGCAAAGAGGTCCTATAACTAAAATCAAACAGAGTTCCCAAATTATTGGTCATGCTAGAGAAAGCATTTAACAATAAGGACAGGTCTTATTTTGCAAGGAATATGAACAATCCAAATAACTTGGAAGAAATAAATGTTGGGATAGATGTAGCTCCTAAGAAGGTATACATTGGTAGGAAGCTGTCCACTAAAGTAAGAGAGATAATGGTTAATCTCCTAAAAAAATATAAACATGTCTTTGCATGGTCTTATGATGACCTAAAGGCATACAAGGGGGACCTCTTCCAACATGATATTCCTTTAAAAGAAGGCACAAAGCGTTTCAGACAGAAATTAAGATGTGTTAATCCCACCCTAGCTCCCAAGATGCAAGAAGAATTGAAGAAAATGAGGGATGCTGGAATAATCAAGCCAATAAGGCATTCAACATTGGTATCAAATTTGGTACCAGTAAGAAAGAAAAATGGTGATATTAGACTTTTTGTAGACTTCAGGAATTTGAATATCAATTCATTAAAGGATAGCTATGGGTTACCTAATATGGAAGCTATGTTACAAAGGGTCACTTGATAAGAATTGATGTCTATGTTTGATGGTTTTTGAGGGTATAATCAGGTTATGGTTAAGGAATCAGAGTAGTTTAAGACTGCATTCATCACACCATGGGGCACTTATGTGTATGTCAGAATTCCTTTTGGATTAACAAATGCTAGAGCAACATTTCAAAGAGCCATGGATGTGGCATTTGCCAATTTTATAAATGATTTCCTAATATCATACCAAGATGATCTTACTGCTTATTTAGCAAAAGATGAACAATATTGTGGTCATCTTGAGAAACATTTTGTGAGAGCATTGGAATATGAGGTTTTCTTTAACCCAAAGAAATGTGTATTTGGTGTGACAGAGGGAAAGATTCTAGGGCATATTGTGTCTAGAGATGGGGTGAGAATTGATCCTGAAAGGATAGATGCAATTAATTTAAGATCCCTTAGCATATTAATGTAAGGGGCATTCAGTCTTTCTTTGGACAGGTAAATTTATTAAGGAGATTTATTACCAATTTTGGTGAAACTAGTATTCCAATTTTAAGGATGATGAAGAAGGGAGCCAAATTAGATTGGAATTAAGAAGCGTGAAGGGATTTTTCTAGTATCAAACAAGATATTAAGGATGCTCCTATCCTTAGGACACTAGATTATGGTAAGCCTTTGAAAATCTTTTCCTTTGCTTCATATAATACTGTTGCGGTAGTGTTACTACAAAGGAATGTAGAGGGCTTTGAGTACCCCATTTCCTTTTTCAAAAAGTCTTTACAAGCAGCAGAATTGAAATATGATATCATGGAAAAACAATCATATGCACTAGTTAAAGCTGTTAAGGCTTTTAGGTGTTATTTGGTAGGAGAAGTTGTGATTTCTTATGTACCTAGTGCTGTTGTTAAGGACATTTTAGTCCAACAAGAAGTGTTAGGAAGGAGGTGTAGATGGATCAAAAAAATTCAGGAGTTTAATATTGATATACATATCACAAAGATGGTTAGGGGTATGGGACTTGCAAAGCTCATGGCCCAAAGCAATTTGGATTCCAACCATATAAACATATTGGAGGAAGACCAAAGGCCCTATATTTGTCATATGGATTTTTGTGAATTGTATAAGGACATTGTTGGATATTTTACAAAGATGGTGTTACCCCCTGACATGGATGAAAATAGGAAAAGGAAAATTAAACTGTAGGCTGTTAAATATGCTATAATTCATGGATAGTTGTGGTGGAGGGGAAATGATGGGGTATTACTCAAGTGTGTTGATTTTTATGAGTCCAAAAGCTTGATGGAACAAATGCATAATGGTGCTTGTGGAGGCCATTACATGGCTAAAACTACTGCACACAAGATTCTTAGATCTAGCTTTTGGTGGCTAACTATTTTCAAGGATGCTCACAATTATGTTAAGAAATATGATGCCTTCCAGAGATTTGTAAGAAAGCCTAAATTTGGGGGAAGTTTTCTCTTGAGACCTGTTGTAGTTGAAGCACCTTTTCAGAAATGGGGAATGGAGTTCATTGGTGAGATTGAAAACAAGTAAGTGGAGGCCATTCTTGGATTCTAGTGGCTATTGATTATTTTACTAAATGGGTTGAAGAAATTCCCACTAGAAAATCTACTAGTAAAACTGTGGTTGATTTCATGTTAAAAAATATCTTGACCAGGTTTGGATACCCTAAGAGTATTGTGGTAGATAAAGCAATGTGTTTCATATTAGAAGAGTTTAGTTCCTTCCACTGGCAATATGGGATCCAAATATCTTAATCATCCCCATATCACCCACAAGGGAATGGCCAGGATGAATCTAGTAATAAGAGTTTGATCAAAATACTTAAAATAATGTTAGACAAAAACAAGAAAGCCTGGGACTCAAATTTGCAGTTGGCACTATGGGTTGACAAAGTAACAGTCAAGAAAGAAATTGGTTGTGCATATTTTGATTTGGTATATGGAATTCATGCTAGGTTGCCTCAAAACATTCTACTACAAATGTACAAGTTTTTCCAAGAATATGATGAGGAAATGGATGATTATATGAGAATTAGGATGGATGACTTGATACAACTTGATGAATCAAGAAGGGATGGACATGAAAAGAATATGTAAAAGCAGTTGCAATATAAGAACCTATTTGATAAAAGAACAACTATCAAGAGCCTTGAAGCCGATGATTTGGTCTTGATGTGGAATGCCAGACTTGAAGATAAAGGTAAAAATGGTAAATTTGACCCTTTCGGGCTTGGACCATATATTATTGACAATAAATGGGGTGCAAATTATTATATCCTTAAATATTTGCTTGGAAATGTTCTAGAATTGTCAGTTCATGGACAATTCTTGAAATTTTACTTCTCTTGAAGTCTCAAATCCATGAATAGTAGCTTTAGGAGTAGGTCTCTTTTTTTTTGTTTCATGTTTTCTATCTTAGGTTAGGTTTTTCCTATAGGTGGTCTACTATTTCCAGAGATCTTTGGTTCTTGCCCAAACTTGCATTTAGCCATCATCAATCAGAGCCACTGTTAGTACTTGCATAAATTTTTTATGTCTCCATGCTTATCCCTACCATCTATGCAATTTTCTTTGGTCTCTACCATTAAACCCTAAGCCCTTAATGTGGTTTAATGACAATTAGAGAGAAAACCATAGTTTCCTTGGCCTTGTTATATTTCATAGTTACCTTTCTAGGCCACTTAAGTGATCTCTTTTTCCATGTTCTTTATTTCCTTTCCATGCGATTGCAAGATCTCCCAATGATTTTTGAACATTCTTTCCCTTCTCGTGACTTAGCATTTCCCTTTTGTTGGGTTATCTCCTAACCAAATGGCATATTCCTTTATGATCATGAGATCAAGTGACTAATGTCTAATGAAGTCATGATCCTGTGGTGGTCGAGTGATCTCTAGATATAACCCAAGGTTAGTATTTCATCTCCCAACTTGGAGTTCGCTTAGTTGCCAAATCGCCACATGTGACCATGGTTAAAGGTGGTTCAACTCAGAGCTAGAGTTACAGATCAAAGACAAGTTAAATTTCATGCAAGTTAGAAAAGATCCAATGGTTGACTTGATTGCTTAAAGTAAAGATGTGCAAAATCTATCTTGTAAGCCATTAATTCAAGGTGACATCTGGCAGTGGTGGGCCTATGTTTTGTTTCTACGGTTGCTAGGTCTCGTGATCGAAATGGAATATTCCAATCTATTCAGTGACTTTGAAGTTTCTCTTCAGTCATGTGGTCTCCTAATGAGGGGGAATATTCCAAATTGATCTGGAGACTCTCTGAAAAGTCATCCAATTGGATGATGATCTAACGCTTGTCACTGAGTCTCTATATGTAACCATGGTTGACAAAATCTTCTAGAAACTTGGAGACATAAATATTGGAATTATTGGAATGATATACTGAGAGGGGATGGGTGAATCAATACCTCTAAAACTTTTTATGTGGTTGGCCCATTAACCTTTGTGTCATCACATTTGTATATTCCTATCTATCTGTTCATGTTTATATATGTATGTGAAATCATAATATAAGTTCTTTACATGTGTAAACATTCAAGAAACATACATGAAAGTAAATAACGCATAACACATGATATGATATTGCATAAAACTCCTGTTAGGAAGGAAAAACTATGGTGGGGATGTCTAACCACAAAACTTCACTTTGCAGATAAGAAGGAAGCTGGTAAAGGCTTACAATTGATCACTTATGATGATCTACCCTGTTAGGAGTATTAGAGTGGTGACTTGTTAAGATCTACTTCATTTGAAGCTTTAGAAACACTATTAAGTGTGCACTCTATTAAGAGATTTATCAAAGAAATGTTAAGTCCACCTTCTACAAAAGGATTTTAGTTGTGATGAACTTGTTAGAATGCAACTACAATATAAATGTTGATCTGATAGTGAATTAAATCTCTAATTGCTGATATTAGATCCTGTAAATCTTACAATGTAAATGTAATCACCTTGAGTGATTGAGTGATACCTTGTCTCCGCTCTCTACTTGTCGGTAGCCTTTCTGTGTTCATGATAACTAATTTGATCTATTTCTGAACTTCACATGAATTATCTTCTTCTACTTAGATGCTCTCTATGGCTATTATCATTTATCAACTGATTACAAGTCTCTCTATTACAAATGATTGAACATCTATTTATACTAGTTTCTACCTCTATTCTTGATTCACGCTTTTCAAATTAACTCTAGATCCAAGGTTTACAACTTGACCTTGATCTTTAGTTAGTTATGTTTTAGATCCATTAGGATGCTTTAAAATATTTATAATTTTCTTGCTTGAACCTCAAGTAAAGTTTTAAAAAAAATAAAAACTCTATGAATAGAATTACAATGTTTTATCTGACGTGTAAAGTCAGATCCACTTTTTGCGGGTTTTGTAACTGACTATCAGTTTTGATTGTTGCGCTGCTCTGTCAGTTCTTTCAGTTTTCTACTCCATCGGTTTCCCTTAATTGAACTATTCATCGAGTACGCCTTTTTTTCTCTGTCAACAATGTTCTCAAAACTGTATCATTGGTTATGCTTTTCATTGGTTTGACTCTTGTCAATGTTCATCAGGCAATTCTATACTTAGCAATTTTCACAATAGACATTGTCATCTCGTCGGGTATGCTTGTTGTCTGTCGGTTATGCCTATATCGATGACCTTTATCATGTTTTTCCCTTTAAGTATACTAATGGAAAAATGTAATGTCATCAATCTCCCCCTTTGACATTAGTATTAAAAATTGATATGTGCAACATACTTGATGTATTAGTATGTACACCTGTGTATACTTCTTCCTTAGCCATGAAATGACTCCCCCTATGCATATTCCGGTAAGTGTAAGTTTATGTACATATCTATCCTTTTTGTACATACATTATACATATCCTTATATAGTATACTATATATATGTCTACATTCCTCCTTTTTTCTAATAAAGTATATTGTACATATGTATACATTCCTCCTTTTTTGATAATGAGGGCAAAGGTACTTACAACTTGTCAAAAATGTGAGAGTGTGAGGCTTTGATTTCCTCCATCATCTTCTCCCATTTCTCCTTTAAATTCTGAAGAGCCATGTGCTCAAGTGTTATCCTCACATGCATGTCATATATGCTGTCTACCACAGACATTTCTGGGGTTGAGATTAGATTTTGTGCATCTGTAATATGTTGTTGCAGAGTGGTGAGGTTTGGTAATATTTGAGCTTGTAGCACTGTACCCTCATTTCTAAATTGTGTCTCTGCATCCCATATCTCTTGTCTCAATCTGTTCACCTCTGTGATCTTTTCATCATTTAGCTTTATTGTGTTTTCATCAGAGGTTAAACTTTGTGCACTAGCTATTAGATCTAAATCTAGTTGTGATAGCTTTTCACTATTTTCTTTAGTGAAATTTTCCAGTGTGCACAATTTTTGAACTAAGGTAACAACTTCATAAATCATTGGTTCTAATTGAATTGCTATTTTAGAGAGCTTTACCTTGTTCTCTGCCACTTCTTGGTTTATCTTCTCAACTAGTTTGTGTTGATATTTCATCTCTGCATGTTCTTCCATTGCTTTCTCTGCATCTACATTTCGATTTTTGATGGCATCGGTAAGAACTACTATTTTTTCCATGACTGATATGTCATTGTCAATTTTGATATCTGGAACAAGTTGATGTAGAATGTTCCTTTCTTTATCAAGTGCTTGGGCTTCCCTATGTGCCTTTTTCATCTTCTCTTGTATTTCTTTTCTATGACACATCACTCCAAACTTTTGAAGTACTCAAGTATCTAAAGTAGATACATCTCACATGGGTATTTCTATTACCTCATCAAGTGTTACCACCAAGATATCTTTCTTTATTACTTTCTTCTTCTTCTTCTTTGGCTGGGAGGCAGATTGGTGTACTACCATTTGTAAACCTTGAGATTGGATTGACTTTGTAGGTGATGGTCGAGAAGTTGAAGCATCTTGTTTTTTTCTATTCTGAGTCCACCGGTTGGTTTTTTGAAGACGTCTCTTCATTGTCCTTTGGTGTATCAACAGATTTATCTTCCTTTTCTTTCATGCTCTCATCCTGCTTGACTTCTTCATTCTTTTCTTTCTCCTCTTCCTTTCTCAGTGTTTCATTTGTTTTAGTATCTTCTCCTTTGTCTTTTTTGGTAGACACATTTTGTTGTGTCTGTTGCATCCTTCATCTCTGTATCATTATATTTTTTAGTATATGATGCATCTTTATTTTCATCATTACTAGTGTCCTTGGGAATATCATCATCTTTCTTAGATGATTTCTCTTGAATTATTCAATATCAATAGCTTGTATCAAAATTTTCATGTTGGTCAGTGTATTGACCTCTATAGTGCCAGTAAGTGTATCCTGTCTGTCGGTATTACCCTGTGTAGCATTGATATCTTCATCTTTTTCCACCTCTTCTGTAGGGTCTTTTCCTGTAGTGTCATTGATGATGTTATCTAACCATTTTTCATCATTGATATCATTAGTCATGTTACCTTTTATTTTCAAATCTTCTTTGGTAACCTCTTCTTCATTACTAAAGTTAATATGAATTGGACTTGGGGGATTTTGGCTTTCCTCACTCTATGTTTTGTCAAGAGTAGTGTCGGGCCATACTTCATCTATAACTTTAGTATGTTTGGGGCCTACTGTATCAATCTCTTCTTTATCCAATTCCATAGATGAGTCATCTTGTACATCTTTGATGATGATTTGTTCCTTGTCTGGGATAGCTTCCTTAGTGGGCTTTTTGAGTATCTTGCACCACTTCTTAATGCTTTCCTGATCAAGATCTATTAGCTTCCCTTTGATAAATTTGTATGCTCTCATTTTTGGTGAGAACTAATTTTCATACTTCTTCATCATCTCATTTATTTCTTCCTTCTTTGAATCAGAAGGTATAAGAGTAACAAGTACTCTTTCTCTTATTTTTTTTTCCTGATGTAGTGCAAATGTCCATCTAGCAGGCAATCTCTTTGTTAATTCCTTGGGAATGTCATATTCTGAGAATTGTAGTGGAACACAATGGTGTTTTCACATCTTAGCATTTATAGCTTCTTCAATCTTATTTTGATCCTCTGTACTGAATTTCAGCCATTTCCTAATGTTAGGATAAGAAATAGACTGTGATTCTGAGATGTTCTTACATATTTCATTAATTGTTTTTGGAATCAAGGGTTCTTTCCCTTTTTGCACATTTATGTTAGCTTCATCCATAGATGAGTCTTCTAGATCCTCTTTTGTCCTAACCCATTTCCTCCTTTTGGTCTGTTTCTCTATTGGTGAGACCAATTCTCTCTTGTAGGTTCTCACTTTACCTTTCTTAAGTGGTGAAGGAGTTGGTTCCTTTATAGCTCCCAAACTTCATCACTCTGATCCTCTAAATCAGCATCCTTGAAAAGGTTGGGCTCTATAGTATCACCTTCCTACAACAAATAGTTTCCCAAACCAGCATTCCAAATGGTATGTTCTGATTCTCTTTCATCAAAGAAAAAATAAGGGGTATCCCCTATCTTAGTGCTTGCTTCACTAAAGGTTTGGAAATCACTGTTATCAAATATGGGGTAGTTAACATTGATTGTACTGGACACATATGGCTCTATATGGTGTGCTGCCAACTCTTCTAACTTAATGGTAACCTTGGTACCATATCTTGTATGAAACAACATGTGGGACCAATCAGAAGATAAATAAACACCTATCTTGGTTGTGAACTCTCTTGATAAACATATAGAAAATAATGCAGGGAGATCTATGATATATATGTCAAGGAGGATGAAAAAATTAGGACTAGCGTGTAAGATCAGACTGGTATCCTTAGCCACACCTATAGTGCTGACTGAGGACCCGTCAAGCTATGTGACATTCTTTTGGAAGGGTTCATACTTCATTCCTAATTGGTCGGCCACCTTCTTGGGCATTACAGTGCTAGTAGCCCCACTATCTACCATGCAATTATGTACTAAAGACTTACCAATGATCAATGATACATAAAAGGGAGGAGGTTTTAAGGTCCTACCTTGCATGGGGTTGGATTTCAGGTTATTGCTTGGAGTCTCCTTCTCCTGATCAGTGCTAACCAACACTAAATTCACAACCTCTTTTGTAGGTTGAGGAGTTGTCACCTCTGATATGCCCTTCTTTAAAATCTCAAGCTATCCTGGAATGGCCAAAGAGTCCCACATAGACATATTAACATTCACTTTCTTCATATTGTCCACAATGTTGTAAGGTGTCGTAGTGTGTCCTCTTTGTTGTGCTTTTACTATGATGGGTTCTACCCCCTTTGAGACCTGGCCTTCTAGGTTTGTGATGGTTGGAGCCTTCTCTGTTGTGGCAGGAAAAGTTTGTTGTACCAGCTCTACAGATGTAGTTGCTTAGGTACCAGAATCAGCTCTCTCCATGTCTTGAGATCTCCTCTTTGATCTTGTAAAGGCAGTAAAAGCTTCATCACTATTGAATCCATTGAATTCAGGTTGCTCCCAATTGAAAAGAGCAATTTCATTTTCTTGTGTTTCTTGCTGAGAAACCGCCCCACTAGATGAAAACTCTGCTTGAGCTTGTGAGGCATTCTGAATCATCAGAGCTTGGTTCATCCACCCATCAGAACATGTGGCCTGATTGTGGGGCTTATTGCAAGAAAAACACCATTCGTTATCCATAACCACATTGATTTGACTAGGCACCATCTCCCTGATTTGATTTGTAGAATTAAGAGGTGCTGTGTTATATGGTTGGAATGGCCTTTGACTAAAACCTTGTCTTTTCCCTTGATAGCCTCCTTGGTACGGTGGCCTATTTTTTTGATAAGGCTGTCCTTGATTTTGATACTATTGATTAGGACCTTGGCCATGTTGTTGGAAGGATGGTCTGACACCTTGATTCTATTTCTTCAAGTTTGTAACCTCTTTTGTCAAGGTTTGTAGCAAGTTTGTCATTTCTTGTATACTAGTAGCTTGGCTACTCTTTACTTCTTGCAACTCCTGAGAAAAATCTGCCTTAGCATATTCCTGGCCACTAGTACTAGCTTGGGGAGCCAATATGGGAATAGGGGTAAATAAGGGCACTTGTGCGGGAGCAATGGGTTGAAGGCTAGGGAAGATAGGCATTGGTGGTCTTCTATATATCATTCCTACTTGAATCAAACAATTTTCAGCCTTGACAGCTATGTCAAAAGCTTGGGGTAAGGAAGTGCCTCCCATAGACTGGATCATGACAGATATTTGACCATTCAGACATTGTAAATAGTATAAAAAGGCATGGTCTGCTGATGGTCTGACTGAAATTGGAATTCTATTCCATGTCTTAAGTAATCTACTATTGTAATCTGTCATTTGTTCTTGAGGGTCTCTCTTAATGGTTGTTAACTGCTCAACTAGAGACAAGTTATCTTATTTATCCTCAAAATGCTTACTTAATGCATCCCCTAATTCATCCCAAGAAGTAATAGACCCAACAATTAAAGTTCTGAACCATTCAAGAGCCTTACCTTTTAGAGATGTTGCTAATAACTTGGTGGCTACATCTTTTTGAGTGATGTTGTGGATGCTGCAGATGGTAGTCACATCTCTTATGTGCTCAAAAGTTGTGGTCTGCCCTTCACCCATGAAATTAAGAAAGCTTTTTAATGCCACCAAGGGCACATCATTATGTACTGCAAAATTTAACGGGCTCCCTTGATTGAAGGGTGCAAAGGCAAAATTTCTAGCCATTGCAGGAGCTGAAACTTGAAGATTCACAACAATATGAGCTGTACTTGAATCTTCCTCTAGATCCCTGGTTAGAGATCTTCCTCTTTTTCTGTAATGAAGAGAAAAAGGTCTCTTTCTTGATGAATCAGGAGGTGTAGAATTAAATCTCCTTGCAGGGGACTCCCTTTGAGTTTATCTGCCTTTGTGACCTCTCCTCAAGGGAAACTCTAAAAATTCAGTGGGTTTTGAGCTCCTAGTTTCAATCCTTTTCATATAATTTAAACAAGGCTGGCCTGAAACTTTGAAACCAGTGGAGTCACCAGATATACTTGTCAGAACCACTTCTTAAAAGTTTGTATTATGTGACCTGCATATCATAGATAACATAATGTTCTGTAATGAACTTCTTTTATGGGTCCCACTGGGCATGCCAGAAATGTTATACACTGAATTTGCACCTCTGATCTCAAGCTCTCTTGGTCTTGATAATCCAGTATAACAAGGGAGTCATCTCTAAGTTGTGAGACCTCTGCTAACTGAGATGAGACCTCCAGGTTCTAGGTTGGTTCCTCTTGGATAATCACCTTAGCTTGCTCTTGGACACGAAAGTAAACTTGAGGTGAAAAGGGTTAGAAGGATTGCGTGGAAAGGAAAATAACTAAAAGCAAACTACCTACTAGGTGATGCACCAAATTTGATATGAAAACATAACACACACAGGATTAATTCCTGGGTCAACTAACTTTAAATTGGAGGTAAAAAACAAATCTCTTGTATAGGCATGCATAAATATTTCATAACAAGGTCATGATTAAACTTGTTAAGGGGAAAGACTTTCACAGTTAACAGCTCAAAATAAGACACGAGTTACAACCTGCAAGAAAACATACTCTTCTGCAAGTAGATGCTACAAATGGGACATGATTAATAGGAAATAAAAATCATTCACAGTTAACCCATCAACCATCTAAAACACATACAAACAAGCAGAAAAGAGACAAGGCTGACACAATTCAATAAATTGATTCCAAGAATTAATTCTCTGCATATTATTTCTCACAGTGAGTTACAGACTCATGCACAAAAAATACACCAAGGACAGAGAAAATGTCACAAAGCATGCCTTCCTGCATAATCCAGACTTTTTTTTTTTTATTACAACTCTTAGGCTATATATAGGGCTTTCTGACCATCTTGGAATCCCTTTAGGATGAAACAAGCTTCAGATGGTCTTAGAACCCTAACCCTAAAGTTACAAGAGAGATGAAAAAGAGAGAGAAGAAGCGGTGAAAATGACCAAGTCAAACAGATATTAACGGATATTTCTAGTTCCTCCCCTGATCTGGCGATTGCAATCCAATTTTGTAGATGACAGTTGATAGCATTTATGTTGAACCTGGATAGCTGTGCACACCTATTCACCTACACTCCTTTTGTAATAACTGTCCCTCTTGTCTTTGAACAGTGCATAGCCAAGTGTTCACCTTATTCATCGCTCAAGACTTCTTCCTCTTCTACAGGCTTCTGGAATCTTAGCCATAACTCTGTTAATACTTGCAGCAAGCTTTGGATCTCCTTCTTTTCACCGATATTGAAACAAATCTAATCCTGGGATCGATAGACAGCTCTGTGCACCATTTTCTACAATTAGAAATCTCTAATCAGTTCTAGAATACTGCAAGCTGAGAAAATTAACTCTATTCATTATCTGCCTTACATCCCAGCAACTCCTTTTGCACAGTGATCAAAAAATGTAAAGCTCTGATTGGCTACTGACGATTTACCTTGTCACATCAGAAAACTGCAGCCACTTTTTTTAAAATTTCAGGATCAGGTGACTTCGCGACTGCATGAAGTCTCTTTGTTGCAGGACTATATCACTAACCCTAGCTACATCTCATGACCTGGCGATAATGTGCCTTTTAACCTCTAGCAAACCTGAGGAACGATCTGGCGATTAGGCGACATAACTGAAATCAAAGTCATGATGAGTTAACCTTAACTCACCATTCTTTCTGTGACCCCGCTACTAACTACTTTGCTTAGCCATTACGGTTGTCTCTTTGTCGCTGAATGCTTGCTTTCCATTTCGAGACTGCATGACAATTCCTAGTCGCCAAGTCGGGAGATACAAGTCCTGAGCCTTTGACCTTAATAGTTTGTATGTGTCACTTTTCTGCATCTGGCGACATCTCGACAACCCCCTATCGCCAAGTCAGGAGGACTTTCTCCGTAGGGCACTTGCTTCCTAGACTTCGCGACCACCGTTGGATCCTCCAATCTTTCATCTGATGGCTGTCTTTTAATCACTGGATATTTTAGCATCCCCTTAAATCTTTCTGAGACTTTGTGACTAGGAAAGCGCCCCTTATCTCGTTGTCGCTGAGCCCATTTCCTTCTTCTGGCAACCAGGAGACAATCACTCAGTGTCCACCCGCTAGATGACACATGTCACTCGATCACTGGTTCATTCGTTGCACACTGGGGAGCTGAGTCATCATTTTTTTTGGCAACATCCTGACTGAGGAAGTAGTGCAGACCACAGACGGCTAGTCACAGAGTCTTGATTGAAATCTCTTAACCGCTGTTTACTCTAGAGACTACGCGACTAACTGCCTGACCAAACTATTAGCTATGACTGATCAGGTGACATCCCGACTAAGATGAATTCGCTTAGTCTGAGAACACAGAGGGAATATTCTGATGTGTAACGAGACAACATGACATAATGAAAAAGCAAAGTCGGGGGAAGAAAAGGAATATTCAGCTGGGGGCTCGCGACAAAGTGATTTGACTTAAAGAACATGCCATAAGTGACTTGAAAAAGTAACTGCAAAATAGAAAGCCAAGACCTAGGGCTTAAGGGTTTTTAAACACTTGGAAGACTGAGGGTTTCCAGGGTTTACCAGGCCGAATTGCATAGGATGGAAAATTTAGGCAACATTTTGGCGACTTCTATGGGATGTCAGCCTGCTAGACATGAAAACCAGTAGTCTATTGACATCAAACTATCCATTGGGCATGGAGTCATTTCTTGAGCACAAAACTTGACAGGGCAAAAACTGTGCACATGCACTTCTTGGAAAACATGGAAACTACACTAGAAAGCAGGGAAAGGAAAAAATAGGGAACTACTTACAAGAAAATGAGGACCTACAGAGAGGGACTAACCTCAAAGCAAGGCTTCAAGTGAAAACCATTCACTGAGATTGGCAGGGCATCTCCGTTAAGAGTTGAAAGATGGAAAGCATTAGATCCTCTGAACTCTGTTATGACAAATGGTCCACCCTAAAAGGAATCAAATTTTGTGTGCCTGCTAGGTCTGGACCTGAACTCATCCCACTTGAGAACTATGTCTCCAACCTTGAATTTCCTTCCCCTGGCTCTTTTGTCAAAGCTCCTTTTAGTTTGATTGTGATGGAATTCCATATCTTTCATATATTTGTCTCTGATTTCTTCCAATTCCATCAATTGAGCATACCTGATCTGTAGGGGATCCTCTTTATCAAACAGGGCATACTGAGTGGCTAAGACTAGAGCTGGTAATTCTGTTGAAATAGAAAGTTCAACCTCTCTACCATACACCAACATGTATGGATAATTACCAATGATCTGCTTCGGGGTAATTCTGTCTAACCACAAGGCAGACTTAAGTTTTGTATGCCAATCCCTTTGATTGTCCTGAAGAGTCTTCTTAATTATTCTGATTAGGTTCTTGTTTGTGGATTCTGCCAAACCATTA
>MU226059.1:3654926-3667156 GCA_018584345.1 Thuja plicata | reverse complement strand
GTGGTTGCAATATCTTTGTTAAAGTAGTTAATGAATCTGTAATTGTAAGGATTGAAAAGAATTTGCACAATACTTTCCTATAGAGATTAGCGTAGGAAGTTGTTTCCGCACCTAAGTTTCCTTACATAGATGAAAACTCTGCTTGAGCTTGTGAGGCATTCTAAATCATCAGAGCTTGGTTCATCCACCCATTAGAACATATGGCCTGAATGTGGAGTTGATTGCAAGAAAAACACCATTCGTTATCCATAACCACATTGTTTTGACTAGGCACCATCTCCCTGACTGGATTTGCAGAATTAAGAGGTGCTGGGTTATATGGTTGGAATGGCCTTTGACTAAAACCTTGTCTTTTCCCTTGATAGCCTCCTTGGTACGGTGGCCTATTTTGTTGATAAGGCTATCCTTGATTTTGATACTGTTGATTAGGACCTTGGCCTTGTTGTTGGAAGGATGGTCTGACACCTTGATTCTATTTCTTCAAGTTTGTAACCTCCTTTGTCAAGGTTTGTATAAAGTTTTTCATTTCTTGTATACTAGTAGCTTGGCTACTCTTTACTTCTTGCAACTCCTGAGAAAAATCTGCCTTAGCATGTTCCTGGCCACTAGTACTAGCTTGGGGAGCCAATATGGGAATAGGGTTAAATGGGGGCACTTGTGCAGGAGAAATGGGTTGAAGGCTAGGGAAGATAGGCATTGGTGGTCTTCTAGCTATCAATCCAGCTTGAATCAAATAATTTTCAGCCCTGATAGCTATGTCAAAAGCTTGGGGTAAGGAAGTTCCTCCCATAGACTGGATCATGATAGATATTTGACCATTTAGACTTTATAAATAGTATAAAAAGGCATGGTCTGCTGATGGTCTGACTGAAATTGGAATTCTATTCCATGTCTTAAGTAATCTACTATTATAATCTGTCATCTGTTCTTGAGGGTCTCTCTTAATGGTTTTTAACTGCTCAACCAGAGACAAGTTATCTGATTTATCCTCAAAATGCTTACTTAATGCATCCCCTAATTCATCCCAAGAAGTAATAGACCCAACAATTAAAGTTTTGAACCATTCAAGAGCCTTACCTTTTAGAGATGCTTCTAATAACTTGGTGGCTACATCTTCTTGAGTGATGTTGTGGATGCTGCAGATGGTAGTCACATCTCTTATGTGCTCAAAATTTGTGGTCTACCCTTCACCCATGAAATCGGCAAAGCTTTTTAATGCCACCAAGGGCACATCATGATGTACTGCAAAATTTAACGGGCTCCCTTGATTGAAGGGTGCAAAGACAAAATTTCTTGCCATTGCAGGACCTAAAACTTGAAGATTCACAACAATATGAGCTGTACTTGAATCTTCCTCCTCTAGATCCCTGGTTAGAGATCTTCCTCTTTTTCTGTAATGAAGAGAAAAAGGTCTCTTTCCTGATGAATCAGGAGGTGTAGACTGAACTCTCCTTGCAGGGGACTCCCTTTGAGTTGACCTACCTTTGTGACCTCTCCTCAAGGGCAACTCTAATAATTCAGTGGGTTTTGAGCTCCTAGTTTCAATCCTTTTCATATACTTTAAACAAGGCTGGCCTGAAACTTTGAAACCAATGGAGTCGCCAGATATGCTTGTCAGAACCACTTCTTAAAAGTTTGTATTATGTGACCTGCATATCAGAGATAACATAATGTTCTGTAATGAACTTCTTTTATGGGTCCCATCGGGTGTGCCAGAAATGTTATACACTGAATTTGCACCTCTTATCTCAAGCTCTCTTGGTCTTGATAATCCAGTATAACAAGGGAGTCATCTCTAGGTTGTGGGACCTCTACTAACTGAGATGAGACCTCTAGGTTCTAGGCTGTTTCCTCTTGGATAATCACCTTAGCTTTCTCTTGGACAGGAAAGTAAACTTGAGGGGAAAGGGTTAGAAGGATTGCGTGGAAAGGGAAATAACTGAAAGCAAAATACCTACTAGGTGATGCACCAAATTTGATATGAAAACATAACACACACAGGATTAAGTCCTGGGTCAAGTAACTTTGAATTGGAGGTAAAACAGAAATCTCCTGTATAGGCATGCATAAATATTTCATAACAAGTTCATGATTAAACCTGTTAAGGGGAAAGACTTTCACAGTTAACAGCTCAAACTAAGACACGAGTTACAACCTGCAAGCAAACATACTCTTCTGCAAGTAGATGCTACGAATGGGACATGATTAAGAGGAAATAAAAATCATTCACAGTTAACCCATCAACCATCTAAAACACATACAAATAAGCAGAAAAGAGACAAGGCTGACACAATTCAATAAATTGATTCCAAGAATTAATTCTCTTCATATTATTTCTCATAGTGAGTTACAGACTCATGCACAAAAAATACACCAAGGACTGAGAAAATGTCACAAAGCATGCCTTCCTACATAATCCATACTTTTTTTTTTTATTACAACTCTTAGGCTATATATAGGGCTTTCTAACCATCTTGGAATCCCTTTAGGATGTAACAAGCTTCGGATGGTCTTAGAACCCTCACCCTAAAGTTACAAGAGAGATGAAAAAGAGAGTGAAGAAGCGGTAAAAATGACCAAGTAAAATAGATATTAACAGATATTTTGGGTTCCTCCCCTGATCTGGCGATTGCAATCCAATTTTGTAGATGATAGTTGATAGCACTTATGTTGAATCTGAATAGCTATGCACACCTATTCACCTACACTCCTTTTGTAATAACTGTCCCTCTTGTCTTTGAACAATGCATAGCTAAGTGTTCACCTAATTCATCGCTCAAGACTTCTTCCTCTCCTACAAGCTTCTGGAATCTCAGTCATAACTCTGTTAATACTTCCAGCAAGCTTCAGATCTCTTTTTTACCGACATTGAAACAAAGCTAATCCTGGGATCGACAGATAGCTCTGTGCACCATTTTATGCAATTAGAAATCTCTGATCAATTCTGGAATACTACAAACTGAGAAAATTAATTATATTCATTATCTGCCTTACATCCTAGCAACTCCTTTTGCACAGTGATCAAAAAATGCAAAGCTCTGATTGGCTGCCGATGATTTACCTCGTCACATCAGAAAGCTGCCGCCACTTTTTTTTAAATTTCAGGATCAGGCGACTGTGCGACTGCATGAAGTCTCTTTGTCGGGGGACTATGTCACTAACCCTAGCTCCATCTCACGTCCTGGCAACAATGTGCCTTTTAACCTCTGGAAAACCTGAGGCACGATCTGGCAATTAGGCGACATAACTAAAATCAAAGTCACGATGAGTTAACCTTAACTCACCATTCTTTCGTGACCCCGCTACTAACTACTTTGCTTAGCCATTATGGTTGTCTCTTTGTCACTAAATGCTTGCTTTCCATTTCGATACTGCATGACAATGCCTAGTCGCCAAGTCGGGAGATACAAGTCCTTAGCCTTTGACCTTAACAGTTTGTATGTGTCACTTTTCTGCATCTGGCGACATCTCGACAACCCCCTATCGCCAAGTCGGGAGGACTTTCTCTGTAGGGAACTTTCTTCCTAGACTTTGTGACCACCGTTGGATCCTCTAATCTTTCATCTGACGGCTGTCTTTTAATCGCTGGATGTTTTAGCATCCCCTTAAATCTTTCTGAGACTTTGGGACTAGGAAAGCGCCCCTTATCTCATTCTTGTTGAACCCATTTCCTTCTTCTGGTGACCAGGAAACAATCACTCAGCATCCACCTACCAGATGACACATGTCACTTGATCACTGGTTCATTCGTTGCACACTATGGAGCTGATTCATCATTCTATTTGGCGACATCCCGACTGAGGAAGTAGTGCAGACCATAGACAGCTAGTCGCAGAGTCTCGATTGAAATCTCTTAACCGCTGTTTACTCTGGAGACTACGCGACTAACTACCTGACCAAATTGTTAGCTGTGACCGATCAGGCGACATCCTGACTAAGATGAATTCGCTGAGTCTAAGAACACAGAGGGAATATTCTGATGTGTAACGAGACAACGTGACATAATGAAAAAGCAAAGTCAGGGGAAGAAAAGGAATATTCGGCCGGGGGCTCGCGACAAAGTGATTTGACTTAAAGCACATGCCATAAGTGACTTGAAAAAGTAACTGCAAAATAGAAAGCCAAGACCTAGGGCTTAAGGGTTTTTAAACACTTGGAAGACTGAGGGTTTCCAAGGTTTACCAGGCCAAATTGCATAGGATGGAAAATTTGGGCAACAGTACTTAATGACTCTATATGCTCACATATATGTATGGTTATAGGTTTTCTTGTATCCCATACTACTTTTCCTATGGAAGGAAATTATTCTTCAAAGTAAAAGAATATGCACATAATAAGGGAACCAAACTTACAAGTGTTTGTCCTTGAAGATCTTATGGTGTTCATGTTCTCCTCAAGTTTATTCAACAGTATCTCTACAAGATCCATCTTCTTTCCTAGTTTGATGATCTTGTAAGTTGTAATCATAGTAGTGCTTACTATGCTATTCATTCTTCTTGCCCTTAAGATCTTGTATCCTACCACACATGAACCAAACTTGAGTTCTTCATTGGTGATAGTGTTAACCTCTAGACCTCTCTTGTCTGATTTTGCACCAGTTAGCTTTTCCACTTCCTTCAGGGATGGGTGCTTGTGAGATTATGGTTTGTCGATTGTATGATATCCAATAAATGCATGAATAACATCCTTTTTTATTTGTTTTCGCTTATCAATCCATAATTTCTAGTCATGTATTCTTCTGAGAACAATCTGTATCCATTCTGTCTTAAAAACTCTGGGAAAGTGTAAAGCATTCATGAGACCTTTCACTTCCAGATGCTTGTCCTCTTCTTTTAGTTTTCTAGATTCATCACAAAGTTCCATATAGGCATTGTCTAGGTCTAGATCTCCTAATTCTGAGATCTTTCAATGTATATAGGACCATACATCCTCTACTAGCAAAACCCTAGGTGGGATTCTAGAGAATGCTCCAAAATCATCAGGTTGTGATGCAATTTCTGGGTGCAGCTTGTATTTAGGTTCAACACAAGTGTCTCTGCTAATAAGATTGATCATTTTCTTCTTATCATCTTTCAACTTTTCAACTCTTGAAGTAGATGACATCATTTTCAGAAATTTAGAGCTTTCTGTAATTTAAACAGTGCGGTTAGTGAATGTAGGTACTTACTGAGTCTCTATGATCGCTCGTGAATCCTTTGAGTTGGATTAGAATCTTGCTGAGGTCACACTTCAATCTTCTCTTCAATTGCTCTACTTATCTCTACTTGGTTGCTCAAAAATCATGGGTGCGAAATGAGTTCTTTCATTGTGCTTTTATAACTTTTGTGCCCTAAGTTGTCAATAATGCCCAACAAATTTTGGGTATACAAAGACTGAGTTCATTTGTTGAGGCATAAGTAACATCTTTGGTGTAGGCGCAAAGTGTTGGGGTTCCTAGTAGCTTTGGTGACTTCACCGATTATTGTCAGTAAAATGGCGACGACCACTTCTGTTAGCTCAAGGATTATCACTGTTTGTCAGTTTACACTTAGCGACTTGGATTTTGTGTTGTGACCGATACATTTCAGTAAGTAGTGTTAACTTTTTAGTGTGTGCTCACCGATGCTAATTTGTACCCATTATCTGACGGTTGTTTTTCAATAATATTACAAGTAACAATATAGTACATCTTCAATAATGCTAATTTTTTCTATATGATCAATATGTAAATGGAACTGATGCATAATATAACTTGTCATAATGCAGTTCCATACTTACTTATGCAATTTAGTTGGAGATAGTGATGCCACCAAATCCATTGGATGGGGTGTCATCATTTGCATTTCTTGTTCCACCACCTTCAGTGTTTGTGGCTTTTACCCACATCTTGTTTCTCATCTTCTTGATGTCATCAATGGTGTTTCCATTGGGATAAGTGCTTGTTTCTGTCAATCGTTCTTTGCAATCTTTTATCACATGTCCAACTTTATGAAAATGTAAACATGCCATACCTAGATTGAACCATCCTTTTGGTTTTCTAGTCTATTTTCTCATACCGTTGGCAGATATATGACAATACCTTCCACATGATGTGCAGTTTACCCATGTTTTATAGTCCCAAACATATGAGTTACCTACTCTTGTCAGTTTGTAGCCATTATCAGGTTCTTTTGGTGTCCATGCTTTCTTATTCTTTTTCCAGCACTCGTGATATGTATGTCCATTCATTTTGTAGGTAGGACAGTACTTGTCCATGTAGGTTTCCTTCTTTGGATTTGTCACCTTGGATCTGCATTCATATGCCTTGTGTCCTTGCTTGTGACACTTATAACAATTACCAATGAAAGTAGATTGTGATTGAGGAATACCTTTCATTTTGTTTCTACAAATGTTTGAGGTGTGGCCTAGTTTTCCACAGTGATTACATGACAAATTCTTGGTCCTTGGAGTTGTATAAACATTCCTTTGATTTGATTGATTAGATGATTCTCCATTTTTGGTGTACCCTATTCCTATGTATTTTTTGACTCTTCTTTGACCGTCAAGGAAATTATCCATTCTTTTATTGTCATCTTTAGCTTTCTTGATCAGTTAATTGTGCTGATTCTAAATTTTGACTTCATGCTTTAGTTTCTCATTCTCTTCCCTTAGCTCACCGATGATCTGTATTCTTTCAATGAGTTCAATATTTAATCTATTTGCCTCTTGACTAATAATAATAATCTGGTTTGTAATCTCATGGTGATGAATAGTAAGTCTTTGAATCTCTGATTCTTTTTCTTGTAGCTTCTCTGTAATTTTCCTCCTATCATCAATAGCCAATGTTCTCTCTGATTTAGCTTTCCTTATATCATTCATGACATCAATCATTTTTACCATTTGATTCTCTTGACCAATTTGTAGCATCTTGATTTTCTCTGTCAGATGTAGATTGACTTCTTGTAGACTTGTGATCTCTTCTACTGATGTGTCTGAAGCTTGGCTTGTTGATGATTCAGCAAAGTTGAAATAATCTGGAATCTCTTCTTCTTGATAATATTTTTCATTAAGCCTAGTTTCCATGATCTTTCTTTCATCAAGAAACTTTATCATGCTTACTCTCTCCTCGTTATACTACTCATATTAAATCTGAATTTGCAGTTGTTCATTCTCAATAGTCTTGTCCAGTCTGTACTTTTCCATTGTGTTGATATTTTCTCTTAATTATTTAAGCTTTTCAAGAAAGAGACTTAGCTCTGATACCAATTGTTTGAATTATTGGAATGATGTACTGAGAGAGGAGGGGTGAATCAGTACCTCTAATTTTTTTTATGTGGTTGGCCCATTAACCTTTGTGTCATCAGATTTGTATATTCCTATCTATCTGTTCATCTTTCTATATGTATGTGAAATCATAATATAAGTTCTTTACATGTGTAAACATTCAAGAAACATACATGAAAGAAAATGACACATAACACATGATATGATATCACAGAAAAATCCTGTTAGGAAGTAAAAACTACAGTGGGGATGTCTACCCAGATAACTTCACTATCTACAGATAAGAAGGGAGCTGGTAAAGGATTACAAATGATCACTTTTGATGATCTACCCTGTTAGGAGTATTAGAGTGGAGACTTGTTAATATCTACTTCATTTAAAGCTTTAACAACACTGTTAAGTGTGCACTCTGTTAAGATATTTATCAAAGTACTGTTAAGTCCACCTTCTACAAAAGGATTTTAGTTGTGATGCACTTGTTAGAATGCAACTATAATATAAATATTTATCTAATAGTGAATGCAATCTCTAATTGCTGATAACAAATCTTGTAAATCTTACAATGTAAATGTAATCACCTTGAGTGATTGAGTGATACCTTGTCTATGCTCATCGGTAGCCTTTCTGTGTTCTTGATAACTAATTTGATTTGTTTTTGAACTTTGCATGAATTCTCTTGTGCTCCTTAGATGCTCTCCATGGCTATTATCATTTATCAACTGATTATAAATCTCTCTATTACAAATGATTGAACATCTATTTATACTAGTTTCTAGCTCTATTCTTGATACACGCTTTTCAAATTAACTCTAGATCCAAGGTTTACAACTTGACCTTGATTTTTAGTTAGTTATGTTTTAGATCTTTTAGGATGCTTTAAAACATTTACAATTTTCTTGCTTGATTCTCAAGTATAGTTTTAAAACAAATAAAAACTATAAATAGAATTACAGTGTTTTGTCTAACATGTAAAGTCAGATCCACTTTTTGTGTGTTTTGTAACTGACTGTCGGTTCCAATCGTCGGGTTGCTCTATCAGTTATATCATTTTTCTGCTTTGTTGGTGTCCCTTAATTGAACTGTTTGTCAGGTATGCCTTTTCTTCTCTATCGGCGATGTTCTCAAAACTATATCGTCGGTTATGCTTGTCGTCAGTTTGACTCTTGTCAATGTTTGTCAAACAATTCTATACTTAGCATTTTTCATGATAGACATTGTCATCTCGTCAGGTATGCTTTCTATCTGTCAGTTATGCCTATATCGATGACCTTTATCATGTTTTTCCCTTTAAGTATACTAATGGCAAAACTTAATTTCATCAATAAAGAAGGTTGATAACCAGAGTTGAAGGTAAGTTAGTGTGGTCAGTTCCAGGGTAAGATCAATGCATCAGCGGCCATGTTTTAAAAGGATGATCAAGTTTGAATCTATGTCTTTGATCGGGCATTCCACACCATTTGTGGGCGTTTTCTTTAAATTTCAATATTTTATGTCTCAGACTTCATGACGATGGCATGTTTTTCAACTTGTAGTATAGGGTAGTTGGCTCTATCATTTCATTTTAACTCAGAGTAATGGCAATTTGAGTGGCTTTGTGGTTGCTATTGATTTTTTTGGGATCTCCCTCTCATGGAATTGACGACAAAAATGAACAATTTTTTTTAGGGTATGGTGAGGGTTATGATTATATTTGTTTCAATATCGGCAAAAGGACTGATTCAACCATTTCCCAGATTGCTTCAGCATGTGGATTTGATAGAAGATAAATCATTTCAATGATTTCTTGAAGAAAGATCGATTGAAAAAGAGGAGTGCATTAATTGTTTGATAGGTGGTTTTTGAAACCCTTTCCTAGGGTTTCCATCTTCCTATTTATGCCTTTCTTCTCTCTGTTGTAGGATTTCAAAAGTTTTGGTTTCCAAGCTTTGTTCCAGTGGGATATAGCAAACTGTATTGGCACTGTATGTAAATTAAATAGAAATTTCTTGTAGTCTTTTGCAAGTTATTGAAGTGGTTGTTTTATCATATTAGATTAGAGCTTGTACATGATTCATTATACTTAATACAATTATTTTAAGTTTCAATTCTCTCCTTGGTGTCAATCTTATGAATTTAGGGTTTTCTGAACCACTGCATAGGGTTACCTGTGTATATGTTCTGATCTTTAGTTCTTGATTTAGGATCAAGTGAAACATACTTCATATAGGGCATAAATTCATCTTGATTTGTCTACAGAGGGATCTTACAAGTAGTGGATGGGCAAGAGTAATTGTGTTTATGGCTTTGGATCTTTCACATTAGTTGGTTCATGTTTTCTGTATCTGTTTTTGAGATCTACCCAATGGATAATCACATTGATCAAGGATTATTACATTCTATTGAGATGTACATGTTTGATCAAGCTCTTGGCTATATTCTGCATCTTAATATATCAATACCATTTTCAAGCTTTAAATGTTTTGTGGTTGATAGTTGTGAATTCATACTTGGTAATAGAGTGTCAATGAATGCTTGGTTATTATTTAGTACTTTCTTACCATGATATGATGTTCAATCCAGAGCAAATAATAGTTTAAAGGAGTTATATAGTTGTCTAGATTAGGTGTACTTGCCTTGGTTTTTCAGAGCTAGAAGAAGAAGAGGGCATTCTTGACCCTATAGTTGGTCCAGTTATCTTATAGAACTTTCATACTTAGAATTAACCACTCCTAACATGAGTCTTAAGATATATTGGTTTCTTTAATAGCGTAACAGTTACAAACACCAACAGAGAAAATAATGTGTCATCATTTTTCTAGTATTCCCTTAACTGGCAATAGGGAAGGTGCCTATTCTTTATCCTCACTTATTTTTCTCTCTTCCTTTTTATTAAATTCATTATCACTTGTGGAAATACTTCTTTTATAGTATGATGTCCTTTTATTTCATGAATTTGTTGTTTTAGTAAAGGATCTTATTCTTTTTTTAAGAGATTTATATCCTAGGTTACAACCTTACACTTGCTTGAAAGTGAATGTCTATTATAAAATATTTATCACATAGTTTATATAATGGGTTATCTTTTCCCTTTCCTTCACCCTTGGGGGGAAGTTTTCATTTCTTAATCTCTTATTCATTTCTAAGTATTTAATTTCTCTACGTAATGTTTTATTTTCTTATCACATAATAACCTTTCGAGCCTGTAGCTGTTTGTTTAGAAAAATAAGCAAAAATACGTTTTACAGGGACTCAAAACCAAACAAGTTCAAAATTACAAAGATAGAAGAAAGTCGAGAACCCAAAGAAACAAAACAAATAGGAGGGGGAATGAAGGCACCACTCACCAACTAAAATATAATAATTAAGAGACCAAAAAAAAGTAGAAAAAAAAAACAGCTTAGTGCCACCCTCTCAAATCCTAGAGGGTTTCATCCATCCTGGTATCCAAATCAGTCTTTTTCATCACAATGACCTTTAACTCCATTATCTCCTTGCTCGACAAAGTGTTGTGGTTCATCTTCAATGTGGTTTTGGAATGTGGACCTTTACCCTTTGCCACAAAAGTCTAAAACAAGTCCCCATCAGGTTTCTCCTGCAGATTGTCCAACAAGTAAAGGTTACTAGCCGAGGCCTTCATTCCCTCCTTAGAATACTAAAGCATATTCTCTAGAGTGTTTTCAAGGAAATCAATTCTGGGCAAAAAATTAACAGGGGCACAAAAATCCTAAGAGTTATCATTGTCTTTACTCTTGTTACTCATCTTTTCTTCTAGCTTTTGGTACATGGCCTCTAGATCTCTATTCTATGGCCTAAACTTATTTATTTCCTGACAGCACCAATTAGTGTTGGAGATTTCATTCTGAGCAGTTGATTGTTTGTATGTTTGTCATTGATGACAACATATAATACACAGTAGTAATTCTATATCAACTTATCTGATTGATGAAATGAAGACTTGCATGGATAGATACATGTTGTTGACATGTTTATTATGTTATTTTCATACACGCAGACCCAGATATGATGTTTTAGTAAAGTTATGCAATTCTTTTATTATCAATTATAGTTCAGGAAGCATAACTGTTTAGCACCGATGTATATAATGTGTTACATGAGTTTCACCTATCTTCAGGATATGCATGTGTATATTCATGTTTAGTTATGATTTGATGATACAAATCCAAAGGCACCAAACATGTTTCAAGACTATTGCAAAGTTATGGTTAATTTGGTGAGGCCGACTCAGTGAAGCATCGCATCTATTCAGCATTGACTTGCGTAGACTTAATATTGTTTGCATGCTTAGTTAAGCTGACTAAGATATTGATGAAGTGTTTCTAAGAGCCAACATGACCTTCTAATTTGGAGAAGATACTTATAGTAGTTCAATTGTGATACGCCAAGTGTGAATGATACGAAATGTGAAGAAAGATGTACAGAGAAGATTTTCAGAGTTGGTTCATTCATCAAGGATCTATGTGAATAAGAAGTGAAAGATTGTAATACACTAGAATTGATCAAGACAGTAGGTGTACTCTACATTTCATTGTCAGATATAGTGCATATCTTTTATTCAGAAGGTTGTAGCCTTCACCATCAAGCAGTGAGATTTTGGATAGTCAGTCCACCACCCCTAACAGGGTCCAACCCTTAACCAGGTCACTATACTTATTGCATTGTATTGTACAACTCCTAACAGGGTTGAAATATCTTCTAACATGGATTACTACAAACAAGTATAGTTTATTGTGGGTCCTAATTCCCATCGAGGTTTTTACCATTTGGTTTCCCCATAATCAAATTATGTGTTGAGTACTGTGTTATCTGATTATGCATTTACTTTGTTGTACACTAATTTTAAAGAACTAAAAGTGATTGAAGTAACAGATAACTGATTCACCCCCCCCCCTCTCAGTTATCCTTTGGGACTATTCTAACAATTGGTATCAGAGCCAAGTGCCTTGGAGAAGAAGCCTAAGAGCTTAAGGTAGATCAAGATGTCTTACTTC
>MU226059.1:3641185-3652368 GCA_018584345.1 Thuja plicata | reverse complement strand
TGGGAATTGGTCCCTAGACCTAGTGAAAAAAATGTGATTGGAACAAAGTGGGTATTCAGAAACAAAATGAATGAAGATGGTACAGTAGTTAGAAACAAAGCAAGATTGGTATGCAAAGGATATGCGCTGAGAGAAGGAATAGACTACACTGATACATTTGTCCCTGTGAGTAGACTGGAAGCCATAAAGTTGTTCTTAGCATACACAACAGTCAAAGACTTTAAACTATATCAAATGGATGTAAAATCAGCTTTTCTAAATGGTGATTTGAATGAAGAAGTCTACATTGAATAGCCTGAAGGATTTAGTCTTTTAGATTAACCAGACATGGTATGCAAATTGAAGAAAGCACTCTATGATCTTAAACAGGCCCCAAGAGCTTGGTATGAGGGACTTGATGGTTATCTTAACAAGATTGGATTCAAGAAAGGAGCAGGAGATTATAACCTATTCACAAGAGAAACATCTGATGGATTATTGTTAGTTGCTATATTTGTTGATGACATTATCTTTGGGGGTAATGACAAGCTCAGTAAAGCATTTGCAAAAGAAATGCAGAATGAATTTGAAATGAGTATGATTGGTCCCACAAAATACCTTTTGGGATTAAATGTAAAGAAAATGAATAAAGGTATATTCATTAATCAGTCTAAGTATGTGAAAGAAATATTGAAGACCTTTCAGATGGATGATTGTAAACCAGTATGCACTCCCATGATAACAGGAAGCAAGCTTTCAAAAGATGATGACTCCGTAGAAGTTGATAAGACATTGTAAAAATCTATGATTGTTAAACTCATTTATCTAACTCAATCCAGACCTGACATATCTAATGCAGTTGGCATTATTGGAAGATTTGCAGCTGAACCCAAGCAAAATCACTTAATGGTAGTAAAAAGGATATTTAGATATCTAAAGGGAACTATAGACTATGGTTTATGGTATCCTAAATTAGAGAATGTAAAGCTTTATGTTTATACAGATGCAAATTGGGAAGGTTGTATTGATGACAGAAAGAGAACTTCAGGAGGAGCAGTATTCCTTGGAGACAGGTTGGTTTCTTGGATAAGCAAGAAGCAAAACTGTATTTGTCAGTCAACAATAGAAGCTGAATATGTCACAACAGCACTAAATTGTTTGACTATTGTTTGGATCAAGCAGATGGTTAAAGACTTTGGCATTTAGCTTGATTATCCTATTGTCATTCATTGTGATAATACTAGCACTATCAACATGTCTAAGAACCTTGTGATGCATGGAAAGACAAAACACATAGAGATCAAGTACCATTTCTTAAGAGAAAAAGTTGTTGACAAAGAAGTCAAATTGGACTATGTGAACACCACAGAATAGTTGGAAGATATTTTCACAAATCCCTTATCAAAGGATACTTTTGAGTATCTCAGGGAGAAGTTGGGAGTAATTCCCTCTCCTAAGTATTTTTAGAAGAAGCAGCAAAGACATCAGTCATTACGTGACTGATGAATGGTTGACTACTCTACTTCTGGAGTAGTACCTGTGCCTAAAGAACTATGGCACCCTTTTCCATTGATTTCAAAGGGGGAGTATATAGTAAGGATGATAATTAAGGAGGATAATGTACTAAGGGGGAGAATATACTCTGGGGGAGTATATAGATGGAACAAAAAATCAGATAGAGGAACTACAGCAGTATATAGGAATCTTTGATGAGGATATTGAGAAGATTGTAAAAGAAAGAGGACACCATGAATAGAGGATGTTTTTGATATCATATGTTGCCATCAATGTCAAAGGGGGAGATTTTTGGAGATTTGATTCTGAGCAGTTGATTGTGTGTATGTCTGTCATTGATGACAACATATAATACACAGTAGTAATTCTATATGAACTTATCTGAGTGATGACATGAAGACTTGCATGGATAGATACATGTTGTTGACATGTTTATTATTTTATGTTCATACACGCAGACCCAGATATCATGTTTCAATAAAGTTATGCAATTCTATTATTAGCAGTTACAGTTCTGGAAGCATAACTATTTAGGGCCGACGTATATAATGTGTTACATGAGTTGCACCTATCTTTAGGATATGCGTGTGTATATTCATGTTTAGTTATGAATTGATGATACAAATCCAAAGGTCCCAAATGTGTTTCAAGACTATTGCAAAGTTATGGTTAATTTGGTGAGGCCGATTTAGTGAAGCATCGCGTTTGTTCAGCATTGACTTGCACGGACTTAATACTGCTTGTGTGCTTAGTTAAGCTAACATGAACTTCTAATTTGGAGAAGATACTTATAGTATTTCAATTGTGATACACCAAGTGTGAATGATATGAAATGTGAAGAAAGATGTACAGAGCAGATTATCAGAGTTGGTTCATTCATCAAGGATCTATGTGAAGAAGAAGTGAAAGATTGTAATACATTGGAACTGATCAAGATAGTAGGTCTACTCTATAGTTCATCATCAGATATAGTGCATATCTGTTATTCAGAAGGTTGTAGCCTTCACCATCAAGCAGTGAGCTTTTGGACAGTGAGTCCACGACCTCTAACAAGGTTACTTGTAAAAGACTCCTAATAGGGTCTGACCCTTAACCAGGTCACTATACTTATTGCATTGTATTGTAAAAATCCTAACAGGGTTGAAATATCTTCTAACAGGGATTACTACAAACAAGTATAGTTTATTGTGGGTGCTAATTCCCATCAGGTTTTTTACCATTTGGTTTCCCCGTAATCAAATTGTGTGTTGAGTACTGTGTTATCTGATTATGCATTTACTTTGTTGTACACTAATGTTAAAGAAGTAAAAAGTGATTGAAGTAATGGATAACTGACTTACCCCCCTCTCAGTTATCCTTTGGGACTATTCTAACAATTACCATTTCTTAGGGAGAAGAGGCCTTTATCTTTAACAGTGTGTATAAACCCAATAGTGTTATCCCACTTATTAAAAAAATCCTCCATCATGATAGTAACAAAGGGATCAATCTCAATAGTGCCCTGATTATCCTCCTCCTTATTCTCATCTTTCACATACTCTTCAACCATGTAAAGTATGTCATAATATGTCCCCTTCAACTCATGCCTATTGTGGGGCCCCTCTTCATTAATGTCAACATCATCCTTCACATCCTTGGAAAGGGAAATGATATTCTCATTACCTAGCTTATGCTTCTCCTCATTGTCCATATCAATATTCCCTTCTCCTTCCAAAGGGTTGACCTTCTTATCCATACTAACAGTATCGTTATTCATATTAGACAAATTATTCCCATCAAGGTCAATAAAAGTTTTACCTTGAACATCTTGGCTAGGAGAAATCTCCATCGCAGGGTCCTCTATAGCTTCATTATCATTCATAGGTTGTCTTTATCAATATCTTTCTCTTTCTCCATTATTATCTTAGTTTCCTCTGCTTCCTTGTTTGACTTATCCCCTAAATGCCAAGCATCGATACCACTAGCAAGCAATTTGCTAGTATTCAGACAATAATCAAAATCTTCCTTCTCAGAAGAACCTCAACTCGACTGCTCATGCTCTAAGTAGTTAACAAGCTCAATTTTCTTATCCTTTGAATAAGAGGAAAGGGATTCCACACTCTTGGAGGTGGGAATAACATTTTTATTCCTTTTAGTAGGCGTGTCAACCTTACAATTTCTAGAATTGATACTCTTTCTCTTATCCCTAGGGTTTTTAATCATAGTCTCAGGGATATTATTCTTCATATACTCATAAATCAAAAAAGTAAGGTCATCGTGAAGTACAGGCTTACCAGGGTCCTCCCTATTTTTAGCCAAGCTCTGATAAAGAGAGTTGTAAAGAAAAAAGGCCACGAAAAAAAAATTGTGATGAAATTGATTCAACTGAAAAAAAAGATGAGATTGTGATCTTCTAAATCGCCCTTCAAAAGTAATATACTCCATAATCACAATAAGAATTTTGCACCAAAATTCCTTAATATTAGAAAACACATGAAAACCCTTCTTCTTAACCATGTCATTCCTCTCTCTCGTAGTCTTAGAGAATTTATTAACTACCAGTTTTGACACTTTCCTATTTCTATAAAAATTTATGCCAGACATGGGTAAACTAGTTACCTATGATATAAGCTCCACATTAAGATCAACATGCCTCCCTTCCATAGTCAAAGAATCATTTCTCGACCTAGCAATTAATTTTTGGGTTATCTCCTTGTCATATCCATATAGTTTTTTGAGATAGGGATTAAGCTGACCTTTCCTTAGCCTCATCCATATCTCAAGGTCCTCCTTCCACTTAAAATAATCATTCGGTTATTCTCTATTCAAATAACCTCTCATAGCTTTCGAACTCACATGAATCATTTTCATGCACAAAGAAAACAAAATCAAAATCCAGTAGTTACAAAAATAAAGATGTAGCACCCAGAAAGCATGTGGAGAAAAGTAGCAATTATGACGGTTTAAGCTTTTGCACCTACCGCAATAATTTATGACATGTTTACCCATCCAAAATATTTCCATGATTTCAAATAAATCTTCTCTACCTACTATTAGTATTTTCATAATTAATAAGACTAATTTTGTCCACCTTAAGATTGTTTAAATAGTGCCAAGTCATGAGGGAGTCAAGAGTGACCCCTTTATTAGCGAACATGTCAACACTTTTATTAGAATCACAAAATGTATGGGATACATAGGAATTATTAAAAAAGCCCAAGATATCTTTAACCTTATTAATAATGTTCATGATCAACCAAGAAACTTTGTATTTTCCCTTAAGATATTTAAAGATATTTTGTGAATCACCTTCTAACCACATAATTTTTAGGTTCAAATGTTTAGCCAAAGATAAAGAGAAAAAGGCCCCAATATCCTCATCTACATGATTATATTGAATACTGGAACAACAAAAACAAAAAAAACAATGGAATTACCCCTACTATCCCTAATGACACCCCCACATCAAGCTTTACCTGGGTTCCCTTTATCAGCCCCACCAAAGTTGATTTTGACCCAGCCCTCAGGAGGAGATAGCCAACAACAATTTTCCCTTCCTTATTTCTTATCATCCTTCAGATTAATGTTCTAGCAATCAATTTCCAGCCTTGAATTTCAAAAATATTTGGCCTGTAGAGAGACATTTTCTTGGATACTTTCAAAGATAACATTTTCTAGAACTAAAGGAGTTCTTTGTTTATCCCTGAAATTCCTTTTATTTATTTATTTCTAGATATTCCACATAAGGTGAGGAATAGCCATATTCCAAACAAAAATGTCCCTCTTATTCAAACTAGGACAATTCCATTGCTAGAAAATATCCTAGAGGGTTCTTGGAAACACCCAGTAAAGAGTCCATCTATGTAACAAGGCTTCCCAGATTACTTAGTAGTAAGAACAGTCGAGAAAAAGATGAGAGGAAGATTCACTCTCCTTATAGAAAATACAACATCTATTGGCAAAATAGAACTCTCTCTTAATCAAATGGTCAACCATGAGGATTTTGTTTTTGATAAACAACCATAAGTAAATCTCAATTTTAGGAGGAAGATATTTATTCCTACTTTTTCCCAAAAAGGGGTTTCATTATTAGTCTAGATCTTAATTCTATAAGTAAAGGTAATGGAGAAATTACCAGAAGGTTCTAGGCCCCAAATTAAAGTGTCTTCCTTATTATCAATAATCTATTGGGAATAAAGAGCTTTATTAATAAGTACATTCAGATTCACCTAGCTAGTATATCTCTAGTAATCCCTTACCTTGGCTTAAAAAGATAATTTAGATCTATTTAATAAGTCATGGATGCTTGCTAGCATACAAAAAGGCTTATTAAGAAGCCAAAGGTCCTCCAAGAAAATAATTTTCCTTCCATCCCCAAGCTTCCATTTACCCCCTTTGGAAACCACTTTGTTAGATTTCGTGATACTATTCCATATTTCAAATCCTCCAATCATATAATCTTCCTGAGTGATTTGGTCGAGAGACAACTCAGAAATATATTTATTTTTCCATATCTTGTTCCACCACTTATCCTCTCCATTCATTCTCCATAATTGTTTAGAAAGAAGGGACAAGTTCATTTGTTTAATAGATATGATACCTAAACCTCCAAAATTATTTGGTTTATAGACCTTGTCCCAAGTTAACAGACGAATCTATTTTTTCTCTTCATCTCAAGACCATAGAGAGCATTTTTGAATACTCTCAATCTTATCAGAAAACTTAGTCGGTATTCTAAACTAACTAAGCACATAAATCAGTAAGTTTTGTAATTAGGACTTGAGAAAGTTGAATTTACCTACCTAAGAAAGGAAGATACCCTTCCAGCCAACAAGTTTAATATTAAATTTTTAAATAATACCCATCCAAAAAGAATTAGGTGATTTATCCTCCAAGGGGAGACCTAAATACACTTAAGGAAAACAAGCAATGTTACACTCCAAAATATATAAAATTTCTTCTCTCTCTCCTCTGGGGTATTAATAAAGAAGAGAGATATCTTATTCCAATTAATGAGTTGACTGGTAGCCTTAGTATAGGACCTAAGAACCCCCATCATGTTTATATCCTCATGAATAGAATCCTCGCCCATAGTAATGGTATCATCAACAAATTGTTCATGCAAGACAAATAGATTAGAAGAGGAAGGATACATCCCTTTGAGTGTCCCTTTACTGATCAATTTTTGGACATAACTCCCCAAACAGTTAACCATAATGCTGAATAAACTAGGGTATATGTGATCACCTTGTATAATACACCTTGAGTAATTAAAGAGGGAGGATGAAGAGCCATTAATCAGATCAACAAAGGAGGATGAAGATATAAGTTGATGAATAATCTAGATGAGTCTAAGCCTGAACCCAAACTTATCTAGCAATTTATTGAGAAACAACCAATCAAATGTGTCATAATATTTAGAAAGATCTAATTTTAAGAGAAAACCCTGGGTCTTATATTTGAATAGAGAATGAATATTCTCATGCAAAGAAATAATAGATTCTAGAATTTGTCTTCCTAGGACAAATCCATTATGCTGAGGTGAAATCATTGAAGGAAGGATCTTAAGGAGTCTCAAGGTAAAAAATTTAGAGATTATCTTATAAAATGAGTGGCATAAACTTATAGGTCTGAACTGATCAAAGGAGTTGGCACCAATCTTCTTTGGGATAAGGGTTAAGAAAGTGACATTGATTTCCTTCAACAAACTCCTGCATCAATAGAATTCTTTTACAACATTTGAAACATCTTTCTCCATAATGTGTCAAAAATACTGGAAGAAAATCATCAAAAAACCATCAGGACCAGGTGCCTTGTCACCATCAAAAGAGAAAACCACATCCTTAATTTCTTGGGGAGAGGCAATAAAACCCAACATTTTATTTTGATCATCCATAATGATACTAGGAATAGAACTTAGCAACTTATCTTGCTCAGACTCCACAAGATTGTTATCAACAGTAAGAATATTGGAAAATTAGTCCATTGCTTCTTGTTTCATCTCCTCCTCATTATTCAAGACTATACTTCCCTTTTGAATTTTTCTAATCCTATTGGCAGCCCTATGTTTCATAGTATTCATGTGAAAATACCTTGTATTTATATCACCCTCCTTAAGCCAAGTTACCTGGGATCTTTGTCTCCAATAGACCTCTTCCATAGAAATATTATTATGGTAATCAACCAGAGCTTCATTCTCTTGAGAGATGTTTATCAGCACAAATTTGTTTGTTCACATAAGAATCTTTTCTTTATTCAGGATATTTACATCCCGAGTTAAAATATTTTCCTTTCCTAATGATGTGGAGGTCACCTTTCTCTCCTAGACTCCTACTCTCTCTTAGGAATCTCACTTTGGACCCTATTCACTTCAGGATCCTCTAGACTCTCACTTGAGTCTCTTAGGGTTGTTCACAGACCCTAACTAGAAGGATTTCCATACTCCCTCTCTCTTAGCTTTCCTACCCACTGAAACATTCACTCTTTACCTTATCTTTCTCTCCATGACTGAATAAATTCAGTCATGCACCTTTCTCCTTCTATCTCTCTCTCCTACAAGTTCTCTAGCCGGGTCATTTAGCTCGCCTAGGACTTGTCTACAATTTTGACTAGTCTCTTCTCAATCCCAAACACAAAAAAAAAAAAAAAATACATGAGGGATGCTTCTTGACGGTCACACTCCATAGGACGGATTATAAGAGTCAAAAAGCATCCATGGTACACAACAGAAACACACACAGAAAAACACAGGAAACTATTCTTTATTGAAATTCAGAAAATTACAATTCAGACACACTGAAAACTTATTCTGCTAGCCTTCACAATTCCAGTTCTTCAACCCCTTCCAAAATGGTTCTCTCCTTCATTTTATATCTCAGCCTGTTCTTGATTAGTAACTTTTGTTTAGGTTACCTGTGTGCCCGAGGATTCTAACTACCTTGGCTCTTCATTTTCCTCCTGCAACTGTCATCATTCTCAGCATGGCTGTCGACGTGGACCTCATTTTCCTCTGTGGCGTTCTCTTTTTACCTTGGCATTTTCTTCCATGTTGACAAGTCAACTTGTTTTCTTATTCTAACTGTTAGTCACACTGTCACGAGTCTTAATAGCCATGCCTGCCGATCTTGTGATACGTTGTTGTCGCATTATCGCAATACTTATAAACTTCACTGCCTGTTATCCAGCGACTTGGCGATAACTATTGTCGCATCACCACAACACTTCTTAGCTTAACCGTCTGTGATCCTGTGACCTGGTGATAACTGTTGTTGCGTCACCGCAACACTTTCTAACTAACTACCTGTTATCCTGCGATCATGTGACACACGGTCATCTCATCGTCGCAGCACTTATCCACTTAACCGCCGCTTATCTTGCGACTTGGAGATATAGTGTCGTCACATTGTCACCACACCTATTATCCTATGATCATGCGACACAGGGTCATCTCATTGTTGCAGCACTTATTCACTTAACCATCGATTATCTTACGACTTGGAGATACACTGTCGTCGCATTATCACCACACCTATTAACTTAACCGTCAATCATACGTCGACTGTGCGATAAGCCTTGTCGCTTCATCATGAGCTGTTTCATCCTAACCACTGAGCATCTGCCGACTATGTGATAAGCCTTGTCACTTCATCGCCAACTATTTCAGGTTAACCGCTGAGCATCTATCGACTTTGCGGTACACTGTCATCGCACTGTCGCGCCCATTTTCCACTAACCGTCGATAACCTGCCGACTGTGTGATACCCTATTATCACGTCATCACACCCTATTTCCACTTAACCACTGATCTCTTGTGACTGTGTGATAAGCATAATGTAACTAACCCATTCTTGCGCTAAGGGTTAAGACGCTGAAGCTGTTACTGTTTAGGAAAGCTGCTAGCCAAAAAAAGAACTTAACTACTAACCGTGATCTGCTCCATGATCACTCTGACCATTACTAGGGCTTGGAGCGAAAAACCCTAGGGTTCTCTGCACCATACTCCCCCCTCTGAGAAGGAATAATTTAGTTTGAATTAGTCGGCAGCAATGCTGAACTAATTCCTTATTTTCTGCAATCTTCTTTGTCCATCCATGTCACTTCTGCTTCTGGCAACCCTAACCATTTGACAAGGTATTCTCGGTATACCCTCCATCGAGTTGTCTTCTGAACTCGTGAATCCAAGATTTTCTCTGCCTGCAACTTTGATTTTTTTTTCACCCGTATATCTTGAACATCTTTTCCTACTTCCATCTTTTGATTAATCTCCGGTATCACTGGTCCTCTGTATGGAATAAGGTCCTACACATTGAAAATAGGTGACATCTCCAAATTGTTAGGTAAATCAATTTTATAGGCATTCTTCCCATATTTCTCCAGTATCTTGCAGGGACCTATTCTCCTCATTTGCAGCTTAGTAGGAATCCCCTTCTGTAATGTGGCTTTGTTTAGATGTACCATTACTAGATCTCCATTTTGAAATTGGACTTCTCTCCTTCCTTCATCTACCTTCTCTTTTAATCTCTGATTTGCCTCAATCAGATTTTTCTTCACCTGGTCATGTATCTCCTTCATAGACTGTGCAAAGTCATCAACATGTCTGCTTATCACTCCCTGTCCTTTTAATTCTCTAAGTTCACAAACTCCACGTGGATGCATCCCATATACAATCTGAAATGGGCTTTTCCCTGTAGTCCTGTTAACACTATCATTATAAGAAAATTCTTCTTGTGTTAACACTTGATCCCAGGCTTGTCCATACTCCTTTGTTAAGCATCTAAGCAAGTTTCCCAACACTCTGTTGATAACTTCTGTCTGACCATCTGTTTGAGGATGATAGGCAGAACTGTGGGACAAATTAGTTTTCAATCATCTGCATAAGGTCTTCCAAAAATGACCCATGAATTTGACATCTCTGTCAAACACTATGCTTACTGGCAAACCATGAATTCTAACTATTTCCTTGAAAATTAAGCGAGCAATATGACTGGCAACATTTGTGGTCTTACAAGGTATAAAATGACTCATTTTACTGAACCTGTCTACTACAACAAAAATACTATCATAACCATTCTTTGTCCTAGGTAACCCCACAATAAAATCCATACTCAAAAACTCCCAAGGCCTATCTGGTATGGGTAGTGGTTGATACAAACCAGCATTTGTAGAGGTCCCCTTTTCCTTCTGACAAATTGTGCATTGCTCTACATATCTCCTTACATCCTTCTGCATCTTCAGCCAGTAATAGTATCTACTTACTAATTCCAGAGTCTTATTCAATCCAAAATGCCCACTCAAACATCCATTGTGTTTTTCCTGTATCAGGTTTTCTCACATGGAACCCCTTGGAACACATAATTGATTGTCCCTAAACAACAAGCCATTCTACAGAGTGTAGTTAGCAGATTCACTGTGAAAATGATTTTCAAAATTAGAGCATACCTTGTAGGCTTCTGCAAAATATTCATCCCCTGCATACAAATCTTTAAATTCTTCTACTCCAATGCTTCTCAGCTGTATTTCCTGCACTGTCAGCAGTCTTCTGCTCAAGGCATCTGCAACCTTGTTCACCTAACCTTTCTTATGTTTAATGGTGAATGTATAAGACTATAGGAATTCCATCCACTTAATGTGTCTTAAGCTGAGCTTCTCTTGAGTGTTTATAAAGCTTAAAGCTTGATTGTCAGTATAAACTACAAATTCTTTAGGCAATA
>MU226059.1:3585956-3622466 GCA_018584345.1 Thuja plicata | reverse complement strand
AATAAATTGTTTTCTTCCTGTTTTAACTGTTTTATCTCTTTGATTTAATATTGTTTTATTTGAATTAAATTGTTTTATTTCCCTTTAAAGCACAATTAATTCAAAGTTTCTATTTCTGAATAGAAGAGAGATTTTTGAGAGAATATCCAATTAATTAAATAAATATGACCTCATAATTGCTTTTTCTCAATTATCTGAATAATTAAATTCAATTATTTGAAAAGAGGATATTTATTTAATAATTAAATATTATTTAATTCCTTTTCATGTGTCTCAGCTAAAGAGGGTGAATTTAATTTAATTAAAGTGCTAGGACTTTATTAATTAAATTAATTTGATCATAGGATTTGTTTAGCCAAATAGATATTTAGAAATTAATTGTGATGTATGATTGATACAGATTTAGGATTTTCTGCATTTGACACTCAGGTCGAGTAGAGTCAGTGAAAACTCAGAAATGCCTAGTACAATAGGACTTTGATGATTCAGAAGAATGACAAATGAAACAAAATTGGTTAGGGTTGCAAGATGCCAATTTTGGGGTGTTACAACGGTCATCTCATCGTCGCAGCACTTATCCACTTAACCACCGTTTATCTTGCGACTTGGAGATACACTGTCGTCGCATTGTTGCCACACCTATTATCCTGCGATCACGTGACACACAATCATCTCATTGTCGCAACACTTATTCACTTAACCGCCGATTATCTTGCGACTTGGAGATACATTATCGTCGCATTGTCGCCACACCTATTAACTTAACCACCGATCATTTGTCGACTGTGTGATAAGCCTTGTCGCTTCATCGCGAGCTATTTCATCCTAACCGCTGAGCATCTGCCGACTGTGTGATAAGCCTTGTCACTTCATCATCAACTATTTTAGGTTAACTGCTGAGCATCTGCCGACTTTGCGGTACACTGCCATCACACCGTCGCACCTGTTTTCCACTAACCGCCGATAACCTACCGACTATGCGATACCCTATTGTCGCGTCATCGCACCCTGTTTCCACTTAACCACTGATCTCTTGCGACTGTGTGATAAGAATAATGTAACCGGCCCATTCTTGCGCTAAGGGTTAAGATGCTGAAGCCGTTACTGTTTAGGAAAGCTACTGGCCAAAAAAAGAACTTAACTACTAACCGTGATCTACTCCATGATCACTCTGACCATTACTAGGGCTTGGAGCGAAAAACCCTAGGGTGCTCTGCACCACCTAAAAATAACATATCTATCCTAAAAAAATATCCATACTTGGGAACTTAAAGCGTGTTATCCTTCATCAAGAATCCTTTTTTTCATTTAGCAATAGAAGGGCTAAAAGAGTGCATTCTTGTTATCTTTCCATATTTACCTTGAGGATTTTATCTTTTTTCAAGAATTCCTTTCAAAGGTAGATGTCTTGTAGAAAAGATATCTTCCTTTAAAGATTTTCTTGCCACTTGCAAATATCCTTTCACGATTAACTATTCCCTTTGATGACAAGAGTTTTAATTCTTTGCTAAGGGTGTGTATAGTTGGAAAATGGAACCAATTCCATTGTAGACTGGTTTAGCCTTCTAATTAAGTGGTTTGGGGTCATGTCAAGTGTCTTGAATGGGTCTCTGACTTGGATATGGATTTCTACCCTATTCTGCCATATTTTCCACTTTTCTCTAGCCTGATCCTAGCACCCTAAACAACAAACTGCGACTTTTGACCTCACAGTCAAAATCAACCTTTTTGGATCAAGGGTGACCTTGACCTTGACCTAGGTTAGAATCAACCTCAATTCTGACCCAAGGTCCATATTTCATGATTCCAGGGTTTCCACATGTCGGGCTTCGGAAAGGTTTAATTCCTGCTTTCGGGTCAGTTGTTCCGGTCTTCAGAGAAACAAATCTTGAAATTATATTTAATATAGTTCCACATCTAGGTATATAGGTCTAATTAGAATTTAATTATCCTATAAAGGCCTCTCTTGAATATTTTTCCCTAGATTCATATATAAGGAAGCCTTCTCCTCTCATTTTCGCTAACCATCAAAAAAGACTTAAGAAGTGAAGTCTAAGTGTGAAGAAGCAAGATTTGAAGAAAGCTAATATCCATTGAAGCATTCATCTACTCTAAAGCATTCAATAATTCAAGCACTTTCAGGCACTCATTTCAACAAGGAGATCTATTGGTAGCCATAGAAGGATTCAAGCTCTATGGAGCCCTCTTGTTGAAGATTTATGCATCCATATTCCTCCAAGCCTCTTCCTATTCCAAGATCCATTCAAGATTGGTGTCAAAGATCTATAAACAATTGATTTGAGACATCCTAGATCCAACATTCTACATTCTACATCCATTTGGTTCATACATACTTGTGGATCTACACATTCAAATCTGCTACAAGGGTTTCGATACAAGCAAGGGACATGTTTTGAATAGCGAATTGGAGTGCAAATTTGGATACCCTTTTTTGTAAAACTATCAGGATCTAGAAATAGATTTTCTGTTAGATATTTTGGGTCACAATCGACATTATGTTCTGGGTCAGAATCAAAAATTCTCGGTCAAAGGTGACATTCATTTCTGGGTCAGAATCGACATTTTGCTCAGGGTCAAAATAAGAAATTCTGGGTCAGAATCATAAATTCTGGGTCAAAGGTGACATTCACTTTTGGGTCAAAATCAAAACTGAGCTAGATCAGAAAAAGATTTTTGTGTTTTCTTTGTCTCTACATTTTTGTTCCAGATCCGGTTGCATATTTTCTAGAAACTTAGTGCAGACACCTGAAAACAACATTCTTCAGATCTATAGCATTTTGGGGTTAGTGCTTTTCTTCAATTCATTTCAATTAAATTTTTTTAATCTTCTTCAATCTATCACACATTCTCTTCTATAAAATAGAATATAAGGTCATCCTCTTTATTCTCATTTCCAATCGATTGATTCATTTATGCATTGATCCTTCCTTTGGGGTTAGTTAATTTGGATCCTTCCTTTGTGTATTTGAGGTTAAAAGGAACATATTATCTTTCCCATACACACCACATTTTTATCACAACACATATATTTACCCTTTACCATCTTTACCTTATTTTATTCTTTGCATTTTGGTGAACCCGTGATAGAAAACTCTTTCTTTTTGGTGTTAGATTTACATTTTTATGTTAGATCATGCATGCTTTCTTTTATGTTCTTTCATTTACATTTCAAAAATTAAAAATCAAAATCTTGTGTTTCCTAAATTAGTTCATTTTCATTGCATTGGTGTATGAGCTTTACTACTTCTAGTCCTACTTATAGTATCACGGTTAGAAGAATCTGTAGAATTATGGGTTCCTTTGATCCCGAGTCTTCCTCTCCTTTCCTTAGGATCCTGGATGACAATTTGACCACCCATTATTCCAATCCTTTTATTGAGCATAACTCTTCTCACTCATCTCATGATGAGGATGATGCTTTAAGTGTTCCTCCTGAAAAAAGTCAAAAAACTTTCAACAAAACTTGATAAAATGGGAAATTGGCTTATTCAAGAAAACAATAATCAAGATTTCACCCAAGCTATAGAGGCTCTTAAGAAATTCCTTCGTGATAGTTATCAAGGTGTTAATCTCTTATGTGGTATTATTCATCTTGTGCATCTGAATGTTAAAACTTTAGGTCAAGAGGCTCAAGATATAGAATTCACTCTTCCTGTCACTAGTGAGGGACCTCTTTTTGTTCCATTACCTAGCATTCCTACTTACACTCCTGCTTTAATGACTACATCTCTTCCAATTTCATCTATTCTTGTGAGTATTCCATCGGTGTCTCTACCTACCTCAACCTTCTTACCATAGTGTTCCTTTTACTTATTCCAATCCTCTTCCAACTATGGTTCCAAGTGTTCCACCTCCAACTATGGTTCCAAGTGTTCCACTGGTTGTTTCTTCCATTCCTACTTCTTCCTACACTTTTTGTAGTGTTCTTAATGTTTCTATGCCACCTATTTATTTTAATGATTCCACAATCATTAGTTTGGCTCAAACTATGTCATCTTTACAACAACAAATTGCATCTTTAACCCAATCCATGTTTAGCATTCCTACATGTGACATGGGCATTCCTTTATCCTTAGACAGTATTCATGCTACTATCCCTCAGCAAACCGATATGCCTCGTGTTGAGAATTACAATCGTATGAAAGATCTTGTTACTCATGTTAAAACATTTAAAATATTTTGTAGTGATTATGCTCATGACCATAGGATTTTAGATAATTTGTTTGCTACAAATTTTCATGATAAGGCCTTGTAATGGTATTGTTCTTTACCTCCTTTTTCTATTGATTCTTTTCCAAAACTTGTTGATACCTTCATCCAAAAATTTCAAAATAACGTTGGTCTGCAAGTTTCCTTAACTAATTTAATGCGTTGTAAACAAAACACTAAGGAAAATTGATTGATTTTATTGGTAGATTTAAGAATTTGTATGCTCAAATTTCTTATCCTCTTCCTGATATTGATATTCAGCAAATGTTTATTTCAAATTTACAAAAGGATATCAGAGATAAGATTTTTCTTACTAAATTTACCTCTTTTCAACAACTTTGTGCAGAACTTCATCATTATCAATTACAAGTGATTCAATTTGAGAGAAACACTCCAATGGCTCATGTTCCAGTTGATAAGAGTGACACTGCTCCTAATCCTAATAAGTTTAGTAAACCTAACAACTATGTCAAGATCAATAAATAGACGAATGCAGTCGCTGATTAAGTTGTTGTTGCATCAAAAAATGCCACTTCTGCATCCACTACTTTCTATATGAATGGTATGTTTACTCCTCTCTCTGAATCTTTACATTCTATTATGAGTAGGTTGTTAACTGATAATATTATTGCCTTGCCTCCTATTTGAACTCTTCTCCCTACAACGATGGCATCAAAATCCTTTGATCCTAAAGCTTTTTGTCAATACCATCAACATAATGGTCATGATACTAAAAAATGTTATTCTCCAAAGAATAAGGTTCAAGACTTAACCGATTCTAATGCTTTATCCATTGATAATTTTGATGGAAATGGGAAGAAATATATCTCTCCTCCTAATTAGAACCTTCAAATCTATACAAATCCTTTACCTACACGTGATACTAATACCATCACTCAACCATTTTCTATGGATATTATTTACAATTCAAAGATGGATGATCTCAATCACATTTCTACTTTGATCCTAAATCTTTTTGTCAATAGCATTAACAAAATGGTCATGATACTAAAAAATGTTATTCTCTAAAGCATAAGGTTCAAGACTTAATCGATTCTAATGCTTTATCCATTGATAATTTGGATGGTAGTGGGAACAAATCTTTCTCTCCTCCTAATTAGAACCTTCAAATCTATACAAATTGTTTACCTACACATGATACTAATACCATCGCTCAACCATCTTCTGTGGATATTATTTACGATTCAAAGATGGATGATCTCAATCACATTGTTAATCATGTGGAGTGTGCTATTTCATCTCAACCTACTGTTCAAGATCATTTGCCTCCATTTCAACTTCATGTTCCACCTAAACCGTAGAAACAAACTAAGGATAAATGACCTATGAAACTCTCAATTACCTTTGATGATTCTGAGACATTAAGGCTCCCAATGGTCCCCTTTATATTTATGCTAGGATTGCTAAGATACCCACACATGGTTGTATTCTTGATCCCACATCTTTAATAAATGTCATTACTAAGGAAAACACTTTTTATGAAAAACCTACAAGATGATTGTTATGATATATGTGATGCATGGATCCAAACTTGTAATGATTTTCTCTATCCTTCACTTGCTTCTATTAACTTTCATGTTGAACTTTGTGGTAAATTTGTAGATACTACCTTGATTGTCATTCCTACTTCTGATCAATTTCAAGTCAAATTTGCTTTGCCTTGGTTAAGTGCCATGCATGATATTTCTTCTCCTATTCATAAGTGTAATAAATTTATTCATAATGGAGAATTGAAAATGATTAATGATAGTTTGTATCAACCTTGTAGGCCTACAGATTGTGCTACTCTTGATTTCATTTGACCTTCATTACCTAATTCATTTCCTCCTCACCCAGAAAACCTTTTTTGTTCATATCAAGCCTATAAACATCCCAAGATTGTTGAGTTAAGTATTCCTTGAATAGATCTTAACCATGGTCTTTTTCCCACTCCTATACCTCCTTTATCCATTACTACTAGCTCTATTACTCAACCTGCTAGTGTCACTTCTGATCCTACTGCGAACCTTACAAATCCTCCTATAGAACCTATGAAGGAACCAATTTTCATTCCTCCTAGTCCTCAACATGTGTAAAACAAAGTGAAGTGTATAAAAGATTATAACAAATGTCATAAGAGGTGTAGGGCTAATGCTAGGGCTCATGCCTATGTTCTTCTAAATTCTTTACCTTCTTTTGACCAACCTATGTCTGATGTGTTGGAGGAAGTTAATGTTCATAATGATGTTAAGATGAATGATTATGATGATTCTATTCGCATCTTAGATCCTATTTTAATTAATATTTATGAAGAGGATACTCTTGATGATCCTATTGATCCTAGTGATGAATATGAGACCATCGATCTTAATGCTGATTTGCCTCATATGCTTTAAACTAAATTGATAATTACACCTAGTATCGAACATCATGATTCCCAAGAGGATCCTTCTTTGGAACTGGCTAATATTCCTACTATATCATATATATTCCCTCTTATGAGTTTCCCACCTTCCCTAAATGATATAAATTGAGATAGGGAGAGTAGGCAATGCACTTGATTGGCTGGTCCTTCATGGTAGCCCTTTCTATGTTTTCCTGTTGTATTGTGCTTCTCCCGTAATGTGTTTGATAAATGTTTGTTATATTCTTTTATACGACCCTTTCTAATTTTTTGGTGTAAGGTGATAAAGAAACTAGACCTATTGTAAAATTCCTCTATATATTTCATTACTCTTCTCTATGTTGTTTTCATGTTATGTTGTACTTGTGCTATTGTTAGTAAAAATTTTTCTTGTGTAGTCCACTTGGATCTTGGACATGGTAGCATTGATATTTTTTGGTCTCCATGTTGTGGTTTGAAAAGACTCTTCTTCATAACTCTTGTGTTTTCTTTCCTCCATTGTAATTATAGTTCTACTTTCTTTGGGAATGATGTCAATTCATTTGCAATTTTATATATATATATATATATATATATATATATATATATACTGAACCCATAGTAGGTAGAGCACTTCTCTGTTCTTTGTATGTTTATGTGGTATTTCCCTTGATTTATCTTCATTTAGGGGCATCTCATAGTGGAAACGTAATCAGCATAGTTGTTTATGTTTCTCTTAAACCCATTTCTCTTGTTAAAGTGTTAGAAATAAATTTAACATGGGGCCATACACTCTACTCATTTTTTGACACGCATGTACTTTCATAATATTTTCAATCTTAAAATTTTTTCCCTTTATGGATTAAATACTAATCCTTAAAGAATGGATTTTTACCTTATAGGATCTCTTGATCCCTCCAGTTTAAATTTATACGGATCTGTTGGTCCCTCCAGTTTCAATTTATAATTTTTTGATCCCTTAAGGTCAGAAGGTGACCTTAAGACTAGATCTCCCTGATGGGTTGACTAGTGAGTAGCTACATTCATTAGGTGGTTCAACTCCATCTTTTCAGTTGCACTATTTCCTTGTGTGGTTCATAATGGGACATAAGTTCTCATTGGGTGAGGTAATCTCTCTCTCTCTCTCTCTCTCTCTCTCTCTCTCTCTCTCTCTCTCTCTCTCTCTCTCTCTCTCTCTCTCTCTCTCTCTTTAACTGGTGAAATATCTCTTATCGTGATCATAGGTTTGATAAAGAGTTATGTCCCTGGGGGCTTGAGGATTTCTTTGTTCCTTTTGATTTCAATAAGATTATCTTTTCTTCATGATCTCCTTTACCAAGAGTTTGCATCGAGTTCATACTCTTGCTAAAGTAGGGGGCTAAATGTATAGTCAAAAAATTGAAGCACTTCCATTGTAGATTGGTTTAGAATTTTGAGTAAATGGTTTGGGGTCATGTCAAGCACCTTTAATGGGTCTATGACTTGGAACTGGAGTTATCCCCTGTTCTACCACATTTCCCACTTTTCTCCAGCCTATTTTTGGCACCCTAAATAACAACCTGAGACTTTTGACCTCAGGGTCAAAATCAACCTTTCTGGGTCAAGGTCAACCTTGACCTTGACCTTGACCTAGTTCAGAATCGACCTGGATTCTGACCCAAGGTCCAGATTTCATGATTGTGGGGTTTCTGGATGTCGGGCTTTGGAAAGGTTTAATTTTTGCTTCCAGGTCGGTTACTTCGGTCTTCGGAGAAATGACACTTGAAATTATATTTAATATAGGTCCACCTCTAGGGATATAGATTTAATTGGAATTTAGTTCTCCTATTTAGGTCTCTGTAGAAGATTGTGCCCTAGATTCATATATAAGGAAGCCTTCTCCTCTCATTTTCTCTAACTAGGTAAAAAAATAAATAAGAAGTGAAATCTAAGTGTGAAGAAGCAAGATTTGAAGAAAGCTAAATATCCATTAAAGCATTCATCTACTCTCTATAATTCAAGAACTTTCAAGCACTCAATTCATCAAGGGGATCAATTGGTAGCCATTGAAGGATTCAAGCTCTATGGAGCCCTCTTGTTGAGTATTTTTCCATCCATATTCCTCCAAGCCTCTGCCTATTCCAAGATCCATTCAAGATTGATGTTAAAGATCTACAAGAAATTGACTTAAGATATCCTATATCAGACATTTTACATTCTATATCCATTTGGTGCATACATACTTATGGATCCCCAGATTCAAATCCACCATAAGGGTTTCTATACAAGCAAGGGACAAGTTTAGAACTATGAATTGAAGTGCAGATTCAGATACCCTTTTTGAAAAACTATCAGGATGCAGAAACAAATTTTTTGTCAAAGATTTTGGGTTTGAATGGACATTTTGTTCATGGTCAGAATTGACATTTTTCTCAGGGATAGAATCATAAATTCTGGGTCAAAGGTGACATTCACTTTTGGGTCAAAATAAGAACTGAGCGAGATCAGAAAAATATTTATGGGTTTTCTTTGTCTCTACATTTCTGTTCTAGATCTGATTGCAGATTTTCTAGAAACTTAGTGTAGACACCCGAAAACAAGAATTGTCATATCTGTAGCATTTTGAGGTTAGTGCTTTTCTTCAATTCATTTCAATTAATTTTTTTTAATCTTCCTAAATCTTTCACACATTCTCTTCTATAAAATAGAATATAAGGTCTTCCTCTTTATTCTCATCTCCAATCAATTGATTCATTTATGCACTGATCCTTCATTTGGGATTAATCAATTTGGATCCTTCCTTTGTGTATTTGAGGTTAAAAGGAAAATCTTATCTTTCCCACACACACCACATTTTTATCACAACACATATATTTACCCATTACCATCTTTACCTTATTTTATTCTTTATAGGGTGTAAGAATATATTATTGATTTAAGGATATATTCTTGTTGTTGGAAGTAAGTATCATTTTTATCCTTTTCTTACGATGCCACCATAGTATTATGTCTCTTTTATAAGGAGTGGGAAAATATATGACCTTCTTTTTGGAAAGATACAATGTAAACAATTGTTGTTTTTTCATTGATGTCAAACCTTAACTAGTGAGACTATTGCTATTTGTTTGTGTACCATATCTATTGATTGCTGAAGAAGATTTGAAGGAAAGGATAACAAGAAGACCGAGTGAAATGGTTGAGTTATGAGAAATTACAAGGGTACTTGATCAGTTGGCACATTAGCAAAGTAATGTGTTGTTTATCTATAACACTTAGTTATGATGATAGTTTACTGGGAACATTATATGCTGAGTGAAGTTTGTGTCGACCAAGCACCATTGTATGCCAAGCATAATTTGTAAGTGTCAACCGAGGGCCAGTAAATTGCCGAGGAAAACAATGATGACCGAGTGGAAGAACATATAGTTGTCCAAGCAACAGTATTTTGGTAATTGTTGAGATTTGAGATCTGTAGCCGACATAATTGAATTTATTGGGATATGTAAAGTTAATTAAGGATAAGCAAGATTGGTCCACACTATTTAAAATCACGGGTAACTATAATTAATGCATGGATCCAAGATTTAATTAGTTATTACTTTGGAGAAGTAAATTAAATGTAAATGATGGAAAGATTCGTTGGATCTGACCTAACCTAAGATCTACGATCTTGATTAAGTGGAAAATATTTATTTTACCTAGATGAAGAATTATAAGATAACCTCAAGAGGTTATTCAAAAAGATGTGTGAAAAGTGTATGCAAGAGGATTGCATGGTTAATTGACTGATTCGCATGATCTATCAGAAAAGGCAAAGGAGAGAAGCAGAGAGTTGTGAAAGTGATTGCTTGGTGGATTTCCAAGTAGATCTAAAGATTGAAATGAGAATGGAGGTCATTCATTGAATTTTCAAAGTAAGTTTTATGTATCAGATCACACCTATTGATTACTTTTAAACCATTGTATCAGTCAAAATCCTTTCACTAGGTTGACCTAATAGTCATTGTATAAATCCTTTGAGCAAGGTGACATTCAGGTGGAATGTTATAAGACCTCTACCAAGGCCACTCCTGACAGGGTAATTAAATCATTTAACCAGGTCACATTTAGCAATGTGTTTTGTAACCTTTAACAGGGTTGGCTCCTAGAAGAGCTCACTTCACAAGAGTGAAAACTTGGTAGCATGTTACTGGTGGTTTTTCCCAATTTCGGTTTCCATGTTAAATACTGATGTCAACTTGTGTGAATTTTTATGTTATGTTTTACTATTAAGTTTCTACAAGTTGATTATATTTGAACAGTAAACTACATATTTATGTTGTTGACTTATGTTGCTACTATCGAGCATATCTAAGTTGTTTAAAGTTCTATAAAGTTTCAATTGGTACATTTAGACCCCTGAGGACAACTAATTCACACCCCCCCCTCTAAGTTATTCTAAATTCATTCTAACAATTGGTATTTGACCTTTGGTCTCTTAAAAATAGTTTGAAGGTACTTGGAGCAAAAGATCAAGATGTATTAAAAGGAGGTATCAAAGTTGAACAAAGATAACTTCCCTGCATGGAAGAGTTTGATGAAATTGCATCTAGCTAGTATTTGTGATGCTGCTAAGTGCTATATTGGACATGATTATGTACTTTGTACTACACCTCTCATCGGTGAACATTTAAGATAAAAGAAGGAACACAATCAAGCAATGTTGGAGATTGCATCATCCCTGAGCTATCCTTAATTTGAAGACATAAAGAACAGTACAAATGCAAAGCAAATGTGGGATACCCTAGCAACCATCTATGGAGGAGATACAAATATTCTGAGAGCCAAATCATAAATTTTAAGAGGTAAGATTGATGAAATGAAAATGAAAGAAGGAGAAAATATAGTTCAATATTGTGGTAGGATAAAGGAAGTTGTGAATTTTATTAGAGGAGCTAATGGAACCATTGATGATAAAACCATTATGAGCAAGGTATTTAGAACTCTTCTTCCTATATAAGGTCTGGTAGGAAGACTTACTGCATTTCAGATGTCAAATTTTGATAACTACACTTCACAAGCTATTGATTCTATATTCAGATCCCAGTTGATCCTTAACAAATCAAATAAAGGAAAGAAATGTGTAAACAATGACAGTGACACTAAAGATGATGATCTGGAAGAACTTGAGGAACTTATGGAAAGAAGACTATCTAGAGGAAAAGGAAAATTCAAAGGTAAACTTCCTATCATTTATTTTTCATGTAATAAATTTGGTTATATTGTTGCTAGATCTCCTAATAAGAATGACAAAGATGAAAGAAGAGACAACAAGTACAAAGTTAGAAAGGATGACTAAGACTTTAGAAATTATAATGATTACAAATATTAATGTAAGAAATCTTGATATATAGCTGAAGAAGCTTCTGAGAGTGGAACTAATAATTCTAATGAAAATGAGATAGAAGTTGTGTATGTTTCTATGAAAGATGATTCTAATGATGATGAGAAAACTACACTAATTTTTTATACGAGTAAAGGTGACCATTGGATTATTGACAATGGTTGTTCACATCACATGACTGGTGATAAGGATAAATTTTAGACCTTAGATCAGTGCAATGGTGGTTATGTTAAATTTGTTAGTGATGCACCATGTCTTGTTAAAGGGAAATGATCAATTAAACCGACTGACAATATCAGATGTGACAATGTATATTGGGTTGATGATCTTAACTATAATCTATTGAGTGTTGCATAGCTAAATACTTTTGGTTACAGAGTTGAATTCCATCACAAAAAGGCAAAGATCTATGATGCCACTGGAGAACTAGTTGGAAGTGGAGAGAAAACAAAAGGTAACTTATTCTATATGGACCTAGCTAATGATACATGCTTGTTTGCAAAATATAATGATGTTTGGTTATAGCATAAAAGGTTGTGTTATGTAAACTTTGATAACTTGGTAAGCATAAGAAAATTGAAAAAGGTTAGAGGGCTACTTGAGTTAAAGAAACTTGAAAATACAATGTGTAAGCAATGTCAATTGGGAAAAATGACTAAATCTAGTTTCAAAAGCAAGACTCATACTTCTGAGGAAATTGTTGAATTGGTTCATAGTGACCTTTGTGGTTACATTGGTGAGAAAAGTTACTGTGGAGATAGATATTTTATTCTATGTTAATGATTACTCTAGAATGATGACAGTTATGTTTCTTAAAGAAAAATATGATGCATTCCATTTATTTAATTGGTACTTGGCAAAAGTTGAAAAGGAGACAGGAAAAAGTGTGAAATGTTAAGAGATCTGATCGAGGAGGTGAGTTTATTTCTAATGATTTTAACATGTTCTGCAATGAACAAGGTGTAAAAAGACAAATGTCCACACCTAGGACACCACCAAAGAATGATATTGTTGAAAGAAGAAATAGATCTATCATGGACTGTGCCGACACCAATGATGGAGAAAAATATTGCATAGAAATATTTGAGAGAAGCTGTAAGTACCTGGCAGTCTATACCCTTAAAAGAGTACAAGTCAAGAAAGGTAATAATGCTACACCTTATGAGCTATGGTATGGATATGCACCTAATGTAAGATATTTCAAAGTTTTTTGAAGCAAATGTCTCATACTGAAGGACAAAAGAAATGGAAACCTTGATGCTAAAGGTGAGGAAGGCATATTTCTTGGCTATTCAACTAAAAGTAAATCATATAAGTATTTGAACTCTAAAAATAACAAAATTATGGAAAGTGCAAATGTTAGAATTGATAAATATAGAGAAAGAAATGAAGCAAAAAGCAAATAGGAACCTGAAAGTTACAAATCATTTATCTATCTGGATGAGGAAGATTCTAATGTATTACCTGAACCTGAGAATGAGGTTTCCAAACAATAGCTAGCACCTTTCAAGTCACAGAATGATGTTTCCGGACAACAAGAGGTAATTTCCAAGCTATCTGATGGAGATGTTGAGACACAGAATCAACCTAAATTGAAGAGAACAATGACTCAAAAGAAAATAAAGAACCTACTCTAGAAAAGTATGTGAGAAGGCAGCACAAACCTGATCAAATCATAGGATCAAAGGATTCTATAGTTATGAAAAGAAGCAAGTTGAGAGACAGTACATGCTTGTTATGTGATTTTGAGCCTAAATTAGTGAAAGATGCCTTAGAGAATGAAGACTGGTACAAGCCATGAATGAAGAAATTAAAAAGATTGAGAAGAATAAGACTTGGACACTCGTACCTAGGCCGAATGACAAAAATGTAATTGGTACTAAGTGGGTATTCAGAAATAAGTTGAATGAGCATGGAGAAGTAACAAGGAATAAAGCTAGACTGGTATGCAAGGGTTATGAACAAGAGGAAAGAATTGATTATGGAGAAACATTCACCCCAGTTGCAAGAATGGAAGGAGTCAGAACCTTACTTGCATATGCAGCCTACAAAGGCTTTAAAGTTTAATAGATGGATGTAAAGTCAGCATTTCTAAATAGAATATTATAAGAAGAAGTGTACATTGAAAAAGCTGATGGATTTGTTGAACCAAGCAAGAGGAACATGGTTTGAATACTACACAAGGAACTATATGGACTGAAGCAAGCACCAAGAGCATGGTATGAGAGATTGCACAATTATTTGATAAATATTGGGTTTGCAAGAACCAATGACAACATCAATTTGTATTTGAAGAAAGAACAAAATAAAGGTACTTTATTAGCTGAAATTTTTGTTGATGACATTATATTTGGAGGAAAAGATGTGTTATGCCAAAAATTTGCAAAAGAGATGCAAACTGAATTTGAGATGTCTATGTTTGGTGAAATCAAATTCTTTGTTGGCCTATAAATATATCAAATGAAGAATGGTATCTATATTACTCAATCAAAATATGTCAAGGAGATACTAATTTTTTTTGGAATGGAAGAATCAAAACTAGTGAGTACACCCATGGCTACTGGACAAAAGTTAACAAAAATGATGATACAAAAGAAGTGAATCAAACCCTTTACAGGTCAATGATTGGAAAGCTGCAATATGTTCTACACAATAGACCTGATATTGCTCTGGTTGTTTGAATTGTTGCAATATTTTCTGTCAATCCCAAGGAAACTCATATGATTGTAGTAAAAATAATTCTGAGATATTTGAAAGGAACATATGAATATGGTATGTATTACAAAAAGAATGATAAGTTTGAGCTTAGAATTTACACTGACTCTAATTGGGCTGGAAATGTGGATGACAGGAAAATCATCACAGGTGGCGCATTTCTTCTAGGAAAGAGATTGGTTTCATGGAAGAGAAAGAAATAGAATTGTACCTCACAATCTATAGATGAAGCCGAGTATGTGGCAGCATCAGTCAACTGCTCTAATATTGTGTGGTTGAAGATACTACTAAAAGGCATGAAAGAAGAGATCAAAGAACTAGTTCTTATATATTGTGATAACGTGAGTGCCATCAATATTTCAAAGAACCCTATGATGCACTCTAAGACAAAGCATATAGCTATCAAGTATCATTACGTGAGGGAGCTAGTTCAAATTAAGGAAGTGGGACTAGAATATGTGCATACTAATAAATAGTTTGTAGACATATTTACAAAAGTACTACTGAAGGATTTGTTGGATGATATCATTTATATGGAGAAGACAAACTGACTAGTTAACTGGAACAAGTGTACGGACACTGTACAAATGATTTAGAAGGATCAAAGTTGGATTTATGCAGAAGGTTGTGTTTGGACCTTACTCCTAAGGTCTCTTGAATATATGTTACATTATGTGGATGTTACAGTTCATTTGGTGAAGATTGTTTTTTTGGACTACAAGTGTGATTCTTGATAGAGAAGGTCTCTATGTTTCGGGTATATCTTACCGAGGAAGATGTTTCAAAACTTGCAAGCTTATGAATAGAGAGGTGACATATGATAGTGAAATGGGTTGAGTTTGATTACTGTTTGGGTATTGATGATGTCAGTTATGGCATGTGTTCTGGAGAAGACCTATTTCCTAGCCAACTTCAGACTTGTAACATGTGGAAATTAATTATGAGAGTGGATTGCAGATCTTGAAGTATTTGTGATGAATTGTAAATGTTGTATACTTGTTATAGGTACCATGTGTATCTTAGCAAGGGCTTTTCTAATTATTTGTATGATGGGAAGCCTTAATTGGCCGACCTAGTTAATTATGTATTAGGAAAGCTTAATTCGCCGACCTAATGGGTTATTGTAAAAAGGGTATATATGAGTGATCTTTTCATTTGTGAAAAGTGTGGTACAGAGATTTGTGAAGCTATGAAGCTTGACTGCTGGATAGAGAGAAGTATTGATACTTCAATGGAACAGATCAAGCAAAGATAGTTTCTATCAGACAGTTCACTAGATAGTGTATTTTCTATATACACTTGATGCGGATTGTAAATCCTTTAGGGTGGCTTTAACCTTCTTTGGGAAGTGTGCCTTAGCACTGAGCCTACCATTTCCTTTGACTACTAACATGGTTTGTTTCCAAACAGGGACGATGTACTGTAATGTTGTAACAAGCTCCTAACAGGGATAATATATTTTAATAGGGATACTATACTCTCAGTACATTATTTGTGGGTGTTAATTCCCACTGGGGTTTTACCTTTAACAGGGTTTCCTCGATAACAAATCTTGTGTTATGATGTTGTCTATTACTGTGTTATTATTTACATTTGTTGATATGGTTGATAAAGTTTAAAGTTTAATAATCTATACTACAACTGATTCATCCCCCCTCTCAGTTGTCTTGTGGACTGTTATTCCTAACAATTGGTCTTAGAGATACTGGTCCTCAGAGAGAAAGTTTAACATCTTGAGGTGATCCTAAAGATAACTTACTACAGGAAGGATAGTCTAAAGTTTGATCCTAAAAACTTTGACAGTTGGCAGAACAAAATGAGAACACATCTGATGTGTGTAGGACTTGACTACTGGATGGTCACAAAGAAGAAAGAAAAGTTAGCGACTAAGGATGAACTAGAGAAGGCCACTGAAGATGAAAATAAGTTATTTTCATGTAATATGGTTGCAAGGGAATCTTTAATCAACACTCTATTAGAAGGAGAATTCATTGAAGTAAAGTAATTGGATTCTGCACATGAAATCTCGATAAGACTAGAAGCACTATATGTTGGAGATAGATTTACAAAGAAAGAAAAGTTGTACAGAACTGGAAGACAATGTTGGAATCATTAAAGACGAGAGAAGATGAGAACATCAGATCATATGCACAAAGAATTACTGAGGTGGTGACTGGTATTAGGAACTCTGGAGGAACTTACAGTGAAGAAGAAGAAATTGCAAAGATACTGAGATCTTTGACATCTGCATACAGAACCAAGGTTCAGGCTATATAGGAGATCATGCCTTTGACACAAAACTTCACCAGAGATATGTTGATTGACAAACTAACTACATTTGAGGCCACATAATCGGGAGACACTTTACCTAAATTTGAGTCAGCATTCAAAGAAACCATGCACAAGAACAAGAAGACCTTAGCTCGAAATGCAAGAACAAGCAATAATGATTTGAGAGAAGAACTTGGAGCCTATGCTGATGAATGGGAACATATACAGGAAGAAGAAAGGAAGCTAGATGAAATTGTTGCACTAATTTCTAGAAGAGAAAAGAGAGGTAAGGGTAAGTTTGAAGGAAAATTACCTTTGAAATGTTTTTCATGTAATAAGATCGATCATTTTGCATCTAGATGTCCTACAAGAATTCCAAAGCACAAACCTAAGTTTTTCAAATCTAAGTTCTCAAATGATAAGGAATTCTATTATGCTAGTGAAGGAATATCTGATGATGAGGATGGTAACTCTAATGAAATTGGATTCATTGCTATTAATGATCATGAACCTATGCATGAAGAAAAATCATTAGTATCTCGAGTTGAAAACAAATTTGAATGGGTCATAGATAGTGGTTGTTCACATCATATGACTGGGGATAAAAATAAATTTTTAAGTTTGAAGAAGCATGATGGTGGTGTTGTTAGATTTGGTGAAAATACTCCTAAGATTATTATTGGGATTAAATCTATCTCATTGGATGGTAAGACTAACACTGACAATGTACTACTTGTTGATGGATTCAAGCATAATTTGTTGAGTGTTGGATAGCTAGTGGACAAGGGTTATCAACTGAAGTTCATCAATGGGAAATGTTCTATCAAGAGTAAAAAAGAATACTTGATAGCATCTGGTACTAAATCCAAAGGTAATGTATTTGGTCTAAACACATTTGAAGCTACTTGTTTTATTACAAATATTGATGATAGCTGGTTATGGCATAGGAGATTTTGTCATGTTAATTTTGACAACATTATGAAGGAAAGTATGACAAAAGCAGTAAGAGATCTACCTAAAATTGTTAAGCCATCTAACACTATGTGTAGAGAATGTGTTATGGGGAAACATACTAGAAGCACTTTCAAGAGAAAAACCTATTCAACAAAAGGGAAGTTAGATCTGGTGCATATAGATCTATGTGGCCATACAAGAACAAGATCATACTATGGTGAAAGGTATTTTATACTCTTTATTGATGAATTTTATAGAATGATGTGGGTTACATATTTGAAACAAAAATTTGAGGCATTTGACAAATTCAAGTTGTTCAAAGCAAAAGTTGAGAATGAATCTGGTTTAAAGATGAAATGTTTGAGATCAGAAAGAGGAGGAGAATTTAAATCAGAACTGTTTAACACATATTGTGAAGAAAATGGAATACATAGACAGACTTCAGCCCCTAGAACTCCACTATAGAATGGGATAGCAGAGTGAAGAAATAGAACTATATTAGATGCTACTAGGACTATGTTGTTGGAAGGAAATGTATCACATGTTCATTGGAGAGAAGAAGTTGGCACTACTGTGCACATACTAAAAAGAATTCAAATCAGAGAAGGTACAAATAATTTACCCCTTATGAATTATGGTTTGATCATACACCTACTGTGAAATATTTTAGAATATTTTGTAGTAAATGCTATATCAAGAGAGATGATGAGATAGGCAATTTTGATGCTAGAAGTGATGAAGGAATATTTCTTGGTTATTCTACTAAGAGTAAAGCATATAAATGTTTCAATCTGAGATTGAGAAAACTAATTGAAAGTGCCAATGTGAGGATAGAGGAGAAATTTCAAATTTAGGAAATAATGTATGATTGTGGTCAGATAACAGAAACAAAAGAAGTTGCTACTGAACCTAAAGAACCCTTGATGATTGACCATGAGATTGAAGAAGAAGAACAGGAAGAAGCTATTGAGACATTAAAGACTCCAAGGTATGTCAACAAAATCCATCCTGAAGATCAAATTATTGGTGATGCAAGCAAAGGCATGATGACTAGATCAGAAGTTAGAGATGAGATCTCTTTGATTTCTCAAGCTGAACCCAGGACTAATGATGAAGCATGTAAACATGAATCTTGGACTAAAGCCATCGAAGAATAACTAGAGCAGATAAAGAATAAAAATACATGGGAGTTGGTTCCAAGACCTAAAAACAAGAATGTGATTGGAACTAAGTGGGTTTTTAGACACAAAATGGATGAGGAAGGTACAATGGTAAGAAACAAGCCTAGATGGGTATGTAAAGGCTACTCACAACAAGAAGGCATAGACTTTGAAGAAACATTCACACCTATTGCTAGATGGGAAGTTGTGAGACTATTCCTTGCTTGTGATACACATAAAGACTTCAAAGTGTATCAGATGGATGTTAAATCTGCATTCTTGAATGGTGACCTAGAAGAAGAAGTGTACATTTAGCAACCTAGTGGTTTTCCTATGAAAAATGATGAAAACATGGTTTGCAGACTGAAGAAGGCACTATATGGACTAAAACAAGCACCGAGGGCATGGTATGCAAGACTGGATAAACATCTACTTCATCTTGGTTTCAGAAAAGGTAATGTAGACAATAATTTGTATTTAAGAACTGATGATGATGGAATCTTAATTATAGAATTTTTTTTTTATGATATCATTTTTGGAGGAAATGATAAAATGACTAAGAAGTTTGCTAAAGAAATGGAGAATGAGTTTGAGATGTCAATGATTGGTGAGATGTAATTTTTTCTTGGTTTGAAAATTAATCAAAGTAAAAATGAAATGTTTATATCTCAGACCAAGTACCTTATAGAAATGTTGAACAAATTTGGAATGGAAGATTGTAAACCTGTTGGTACACCCATGATAACAGGGAACAAACTAACTAAAAGTGATGAGACTCAAAGTGTTGGGCAGACTAAGTACAGGTCAATGATTAAAGGTCTACAATATTTGACACACACTAGACTAGATATTACCAATGTTGTTGGAATTGTGGCTAGATAGCAGGCAGATCCTAAAGAAACACACTTTTCTCTTCTGAAAAGAATTTTTCATATATCTGAAAGGAATAGTAGAGTATGGATTATGGTATGAAAATTTGATGATTTTACTTTGCAGGCTTTTACTGATGTTGATTGGGCAGGTAATGTGGATGGCAGAAAGAGAACAAGTGGTCGTGCATTTTTACTTGGGAAGAGGTTGGTTTCCTAGTTAAGCAAGAAGTAGAATTGTATTGCTCAATCTACTACTGAATAAGAATATGTAGCTGCTGCAATTAATTGCACATAAGTTGTTTGGATGAAACAAATGATGGAAGATATTGGAATAATTTTCAAGGAGCCAGTGGTAATTAATTTTGATAACACAAGTATAGTAAACATGTCAAAGAATCTTGTAATGCACTCAAAGACTAAACATATTTCTATCAAGTATCATTTCTTGAGGGAGAAGGTAGCTGCTAAGGAGATTAAACTGGAGTACATAAGCACAAAGGAACATATAGCAGATATATTTACTAAACCTTTTCCAAAAGATGCTTTTGAATATCTTAGAGGCATGCTTGGGGTGATGGCTCCTCCTAGTGGTAATTAAAATGATGCAGATATGCATCAGTCTAGTGGATCTCAGAGCTATATTATTCTCTGGACTTGATGTATGGATCTACTCCTTAGGGGGAGTGATCGCAGGAGAAACACTATGGAGCACATTTGGGTGATCTTGCACCTGATCGGCATGAAGATTTGAAAATGCTACTAAAGACTACAAATGAGTTATGGCACCCTTTCCCATTGCTCGCAAATAGGGAAGGAATCTATGAGAAAATCCCTACTATTTTGGGAAATCTATGTTGAGGATATTGAGAAGATTGTATTGAGAGAGAGTACTTTTGGGTTGATGCATATGGATTTTCCCATATGTTGCCATCAATGCCAAAGGGGGATATTGTTGGATGATACCAATTTTGGTTAGTGATCATGTTGTTGCTATTCATGTTTTATCACTGATGCCAACATATATTTCTCTGGAGAAGACAAACTGACTACTTAACTAGAATGAGTGTACAGACACTGTACAGATGATTCAAAAGGATTGAAGTTGTATTTATGTAGAAGGCTATGTCCTGACCTTACTCCTAAGGTCGATTGAATGTATGTTACATTATGTGGATGTTACAGTTCATTTGGTGAAGATTGTTCTTCTGGATTGCAACTGTGATTCTAGACAGAGAAGGTCTCTGTGTTTCAGGTATATCTTACCAAGGAAGATGTTTCAAAAATTGCAAGCTTACGGATAGAGATATGGCATATGATAGTGAAATGGGTTGAGTTAAATTTCTATTTGGGTACTGAAGACATCAGTTGTAGCATGTGTTCTTGAGAAGACCTATTTCCTAGCCGACTTCAGACTTGTCACGTGCAGAAATTAATTATGACAGTGGATTGCAGATATAGAAGTATTTTTGATGAATTGTAAATGTTGTATACTTGATATAGGTACCATGTGTATATTAGCAAGGGCTTATGTAATTATTTGTATGATGGGAATCCTTAATTGGCTGACCTAGTTAATTAGGTATTAGGAAAGCTTAACTGGTCGGTCAACCTAATGGGTTATTGTAAAAAGGGTATATATGAGTGATCTTTTCATTTGTGAAAAGTGTGGTAGGGAAAGAGAAGAGCAGAGATTTGTGAGTATGTGAAGCTCGACTATTGGATAGAGAGCAGTGTTGATACTTCATTGGAACTGATCAAGTAAAGATAGTTGCTATCAGACAGTTCACTAGATTGCGTATTTGTTGTATACACTTGATGCAGATTGTAAATCCTTGAGGGTGGCTTTAACCTTCTTTGGGTAGTGTACCTTAGCAGTGAACCTACTATTTCATTTTAATCCTAACATGGTCTATCTCCTAACAGGGACTGTGTACTATAATGTTGTAATAAGATCCTAACAGGGATAATATCTTTTAGGAGGGATACTATACTCTCAGTACATAATTTGTTGGTGTTAATTCCCATCGGGTTTTTACATTTACCAAGGTTTCCTCGACAACAAATCTTGTGTTATGGTGTTGTCTATTACTGTGTTATTATTTACATTTGCTGATATGGTTGATAAAGTTTAAAGTTTAATAATCTATACTACAATTGATTGTCCCCCCCCTCTCACTTATATTGTGGACTTTTATTCCTAACAGGGTTGTCATGAGTATCTGCGAGGTAAATTAGGGGTGTTTCCCCTAACTGAGGCTAATTAGTTCAGAATGGAACTGTTGCATCAAATGTTATATTCAGAATATTTGACACATTGATGCACAAGAAGTCACACTTTAGGATGCTGCCTAAAGCTATGAAAGATAGACAAGGACAGAAAAGAGGATCAGTCATAAGCAAGATGATATGAACAACATGATACTGAGTTAGAACAGAAGATTCTGCATGATGAAGATGTCAATGTCTTTGGCATTGTTGTCAAAGAGGGAGAGTTCACTGAAAGAGGGAGAGTTTACTATACTTAGAGAAAAATGGAAAGTTTACTGAAAGAGAGAATCTACAAATGATGAACAACAATAGAAAGATTTAAGTGTGATTATAGACACAGAGGGAGAAATTTTTTACAAGATGAGAATCAGAATGAAGCTAAAGACATTAATGAAGATTTGTTCATATCAAGGAACACAGGCAGACTTTTTGGGTCGTATGGTAACTATGTTTGGAAAATTACTATTTTAAAGTTTAGTGTTGCCATCAATGCCAAAGAGGGAGATTGTTGGAAAGCTAGAATGTAAATAATTATTGTTTTGTCATTGATGTCAAATCTTAACTGGTGAGACTATCACTATCTATTTGAGTACCATATCTATTGATTGTTGAAGAATATTTGAAGGCAAGGATAACAAGAAGACCGAGTGAAATGGTTGAGTTATAAGAAATTACAAGGGTACTTGATCAGTTGGCACATTGGCAAAGTAATGTGTTTTTTATCTATAACATTATGTTATGATGACAGTTTATTGGGAACAATATATGTCGAGTGAAGTTTGTGTCGACCGAGCACTAGTGTATGCCAAGCATAATTTCTAAGTGTCAACCGAGCACCAGTAAATTGCTGAGGAAAATAGTGATGTCCGAGTGGAAGAACACAGCGTTGGCCGAGCAACAGTATTTTGGTAATTATTGATATTTGAGATCTTTGGCTGACATAATTAAATTTATTGGGATATGTAAAGTTAATTAAGGATAAGCATGATTGGTCCACACTATTTAAATGCACGAGTAATGGTAATTAATGCATGGATCCAAGATTTAATTAGTGATTACTTTGGAGAAGTAAATTAAATGTAAATGATGGAAAGATCTGTTGGATCTGACCTAACCTAAGATCTACGATCTTGATTAAGCAGCAAAGATTTATTTTACCTAGATGAAGAGGTATAAGAAACCTCAAGGGGTTATTCAAAAATATGTATGTGAAAAGTGTATGCAAGAGGATTGTATGGTTAATTGACTAATTGGCATGATCTAGCAGAAAAGGCCAAGCAGAGAAGCAGAGAGTTTTGAAAGTGATTGCTTGATGGATTTCCAAGCAGATTTGAAGATTAAAATGAGAATGGAGGCCACTCAGTGAATTATCATAAGAGCTGAATTGGATCTGGATTTGCAAAGTAAGTTGTATGTATCAGATCACACCTATTGATTACTTTCTAACCATTGTATCAGTGAAAATCCTTTCACAAGGTTTACCTAACAGTCATTGTATAGATCCTTTGAGAAAGGTGACATTCAGGTGGAATATTTTAAGACCTCTAACAAGGCCACTCTTGACAGGGTGATTAAATCCTTTGACCAGGTCACAATTAGCAATGTGTTTTTTAACCTTTAACAAGGTTCGCTCCTAGCAGAGCTCACTTTAGAAGAGTGAAAACTTGGTAGCATGTTACTAGTGGTTTTTCCCAATTTGGGTTTCCACGTTAAATATTGGTGTCAACTTGTGTGAATGTTTATGTTGTTTTTTACTGTTAAGTTTGTACAAGCTAATTACATTTGAACAGTAAACTGCATATTTATGTTGTTGACTTATGTTGCTACTGTCGAGCAAATCTGAGTTGTTTAAAGTGATATAAATTTTCAATTGGTACATTTAGACCTAAGGATAACTGATTCACCCCCCTCTTAGTTATTCTAAATTCATTCTAACACTTCTTTGTATATTATAAAACTTTTTTGTTTGTTGATCCTTAAGGAGAAAATGCTTTCCTTAAGACTGATCACTTTTTGGATCCATAAGAAGACAATATTTTTCTTAGTATTCATATGGAAGATATCATGAGACATAATTTCATTGCACATACCATGGATATTTATGAGCTATGGTGAATATCCCGTGACTTGATATTCCTGCATATACCTGATACCATAGTGAGGTGATATTTCCTTTTTTTTTTAAATTAATGGATTTATTACTTTGATGGATTTTATCTTCTCTAGCTAAAAATGAGTGTTGATGTTTTGTGGAATTATGGTGAGGGTCATAAGTATTGATAAGGGAGAGTGCTGTAGATTTTGTTTGATCATCTTAGAAGAATACTTAATGAAGTCAAAATATGAGATTATAATGCAAGATTTTGAATTTACGCATCAATCAATGGTATATTTGGGCATTACATTCTATAGGGTGGCATTTTGTAACGTCTCAACAACACTTTGTACATCTACAAATTTTTGGATGAGTGCGCATAGTGCAGACATCTCTACGACATGCGCGTACCTGCTGCCTAATAGGACATGTGGCCATGATTCCAGAGTGGGTGGTGAGAAGGCATGGTAAGCTAGTCTAAGTGGATAAAATGGGTTTATGACTCTTAGACTAAGGTAAGGTTAATGCTAAATGTTAATTTACACTAGTGTGCAAACTTATGCTATTATAATAAAATATAGGGTTAGTGTTATGATTCAATTAGAATTAGTGTTAGAGCTTAATAAGGGTAAAGATTTAGATATGGTTAGCATACAATTAGGGATCAATAAGGGTACAAGTTTAGAATGGTTAGGACTAGAGTATTATTTAGGGTATGTATTCACTTAGTCTTAGGATAAGAATCCAACTAATCTTCAACATGGATTAGGGTTAGAGTTAAAATAACTACAGTAGTAGGGTTTAATTAGGGGTGATATTAAATTAGGTTGAGATAAGGTTAGGGATTTGGTTCAATTATTTTAAAGTTTTATTAATTTTCAATTAGGAATAGGTTAGGATTTAATTAAGGTTAGTTTTAGAGTTTAATTAGAATAATAGTTACTATTAGGAATTGATTAGGGATTTGAATTAATTGGAAATAGGTCTAGAGTTGAGATTCAGATAAGCACTCAATTAATTTGCAAAAAATAGGGTTTGTATTTAGAAAGGGTTCTTTTATATTTCTAACAAAAATTCTTACACTAACACTAACCCTACACCTAACCCAAATTCTACCTCTTAACCTATTTATAATCATAATCCTAAACCTTACGTCAATTCTAATTGTAACATTGATCCTAATTTTACATGTAATCTGATCCTCAACGCCACACCTAATCATAACCCTAATTGTGCCTCTAATTCTAACCATAAACCTAAATCTAGCTCTAATATTAACCCTACCTTTAATTTTCTCTAAGCATAACCACAACTTTATTCAAAACCTAAACCATCACCCTAACCCGTTCCGTAAATGTATCCCTAATCCTAGTCCTAATTCTATCTATAAATATTTATATAACCCTGCTCTTAATCAAAACCCTTACCCTAAACATTAACTATAAATCTATCTTTATCCCTAACCTCTATCATAATCCTAACTGTAACTTTAAGTCCTCCCTTAAGCTAAATTTCATATTTAACCATAACAATGGATTTAATCCTAACTCACACCCTACCCATAACATATAATGTATCTCAAAACTAAACCCTAACCTTGATAGTGAAACAAACTCTAACTAACATTTAAACCATATCTCTAATTGTCATTTTATCTTTAATCCCAACCCTTTTCTTAATTGTAGCCCTAGCCATGATTTTAGGATTAGGGTTAGGCTTTACTTACAATTAAATTTATATTTCAGTAAGTGTTTAGGTTATATTATAATTATAATTCTAATTAAAATTCAAAAAGGGCGTGGATTCACTTATGGTTAGGGTACAATTAGGGCTCAATATTGGTAAGAGTGCAAATAAGTCTTGGGTTAGAGCTTGATTAGGGTTAAGGTTAGACTAGGGATTCAATTAGGATTAGTGCTTAATAATATTTAATATTTTAATAATATTATTAAAAAAATTAATGTCTTACATGGTTTTTTTAATCGGTAAATGCTTTTGACTGCAAATATTAGCTAGTGAGGCTACAAGCTAGGGGGCCTCATCCCGATAAACCTAACAATCCAGACCCGTGAGTACGCACAAATGCTCATCCCAAGGTTGTAGGAGTGAAAGACATGTGAAAGACCCACGTGGGTCTGACATAGAGTCCGCGAGAAATGCCTACAAAAGAAAATGTCCACCAATGTCATACCCGCCATCAATTTCCTACATGTTCACCATTAACAGTGCAACCAATTCACCACTACACCACAAGGTGATCCCCTTAATGTCTTACATGTTGTCGCAACTAGCGCACTTAATTTTTTTTACGTAGAGATTGTAGAAGTCTATTGACTCAAACAACATAATTTTTTAGCAACCATCAAACAAATGCTATAAATTAGATAACAAGAATAAAAAGGATTTTGCAATTATGATTCTTGCTCCCAATCTTTTAAACCACTTGTTTGTTTTCATTGTTCCACATTCTTTCTTATTTAAATTTTAATTAAAAAATACTCATTTATCAATACAATATACATTTTATGAGGAATTGTAATTTTTTTAAATAATTTAGTATTCTAATTATCTATCAATAAATATCAATACTTTTCGCATACACATTCAATATTTGTATTAAAAGTGTAAAAATAAGTCAAATTATTGAAACAAGGGGACAGACCGTCAATTTCCAGCCAAATTGAAATTGTCAAAGGCGGCACCCAATCAATTTTCAGGCCTCGTGGAATCCCATGCTGCAACTAACCTATCTTCAAATGCCTCAAAATAAAAATAACTATAGTATGTTTGGAGTGTAATATAATAGTTTAGTGAGGTGAAGTGATATTTTTAAGCAACTCCTCACCACATTCCATGCGAACGAAAGCACTAAATAATTGATAAACGACCCAACTTGCCACATCCATAAGAAAGTAGTAGTTGTTTGTGAGGCTCGACTTCCTTTTATTACAGACTTTTATCTTATATTTAGATATGCCTTTATTATTTCAACGTGTAGGACCCGCAATCATATGATTTTATGTCCTATATTCAAATATGTTTTCATTTCTCGGTTTATGACCTGCAATCATCGCATTGATGCTGCTTACAAATATAAAGTAATCAGCCTCGATGAACTATAAATTTTGCATTGCCGTACCATAATTGTGGCAAACACTTAGTTGTTCGCATTCGTTTCAGCTTTTTAATTACTTTAACAAATTATTGTAAAGAAAATTAAAAAAAAACAAAAAAAAAAAGGTTAATAGGTAGTAGGGCCAGCGTTAACATGGAACATAAATGTTATTTTGGGAGATTGGAACATTGACAACAAAATCAAAATTATAATTCTTATAATCAATTTAAATGTCTACTTTTTAAATTTGCTCTTTAATAACCCTAATTAAAATTGAGAATAACACAAATAATCACACCATCGACAGAAACTGCACGCAATACATATCTTGTTAAATCATTACACCATACAATAAATCAGGCAATTCCTACAGAATTGAGCGCATCAAATAACTTACTTTTCTAAGAAAAAATGTATAGATTCCACAGTTATCTATTTTTATTTTTTATTTACAATACATTGTCTTATTTGAGAATCTACTCCAAGCTTGCTACCTGCCTTATGATATTTATGCATTCGTTAAACTCTCTTTTAAATTTACGAGTTCTACCAAATTATCAGTCTCAAATTCATTAACACAGCCATTTTAACATCAGAAAGCTAGCTGCTGAATATAAAATGAGAAAGTTGAATATGATAAAATGACCAGAAATCAAGACAAAAATCTATTTTTAGGCATTAAAAGCAGAGATCTCAGATCTATTCTGAAATCCCTCTGCAATATTATTCATCACATCGAATTCATTAAACAACAAAACAACCTCCCTCACCATAACCAACACAATATGTTATCCAAAAGACTCTACCACAGTTAAAACTGGTCGATCCCAAAACACCAAAAGTCAGACTTCCAGATTTTCTGCTACACAGAGACAGAAACAATTTTAGTTATAAGTTCCAAAACCTAATCTCACAAACATACACAATGGTCTGTCAAATGACGAATAAACTGCATACCTCACTGCAGTTAAGAGTCCGACAGAGAGTCGGGTGAGATTGGAACCTTGGGTGCAGCTGGCAAAGAAACTGGCAATGGAAGAGGCGAATTGATATTGGTGTTGTTAGTCGGGCATGACAGCTGTTGGGTAGATTTGGCTAAATCATGCAGCTCCTGCGAAGAAAAAAGAGAAGGCATTCCTGTCGAAGGCCTTCGACTATGGCGATTAGGGCGGCCTGACATTTTCAATTCCCCAAAAATAGCAAAGCAAACTCAGGCCAAGTTCTGCTGCAGAGCCAAGCCAATTTTGGGGTTATATAGAGCAAATTTGTGGAAATTCGGTGGAAATTTCGTCCGGTAACTTGCCGATATATGTGGAATATTTATTGTTAATTTTCTATGACCTTGGGATATGTGATGTTATAGGTCAACTTTGTATTATAATTCTCAATTCCTGCTTACACGCCGCTAACTTTAGAGCACCGAAAATCAAGCCTGTAATTGCATATTTGTCACGGGTGTTTGGAAAAGAATTCCTGATACAGTTGTATTTCTTGAGTTTTGGAAATTGAAATATTAGTAATAATGATCTGAATTTTCTGACGTGTATTCTATATTTGAGTGACCTAATTTTACGGATTTTTAAATTTCATATTTTGATTATAATTGAAGTTTAAAGTCTATATCATCAAATATAATTCTACATTGCATTTTGTTAAAGTATGAAAATAGCCTGTGACATGGTAGTTGGTACTAATTTCAGTATACCAAATTTGAATCACTTCCACCATTTTATAACATATTACAAAGTTTAATTAAGATTTTGAGCTGGCATCATCAAAATATAATGTCACAATGCTTTTTGTTAAGGTATTTAAAAAGATAAAAAATATGATAAGCCTCTAATTATACACCAAGTCTTATTTTATTGTAGCAGTAATGTGGCATCGTATGATTTATTTTGCTTTATATTTAATAAACACATTTCATTGATTATTTGTTATTCTAAATCCTTGATTTATAAATTGCAGTAGAAAAATATTCATTAACCCATGTAATATTTATTTTTATATGAAATACAATTTCTTTTAACAATCTAGTAGCCTAATTAAATTAAGATTTTTAAGCTAATAGCGCCACCATTAGTAATGGAGCTCTTAAAATTTATGATTCCATCTAAAATTAGCAGAGCTATAAATCTCTGCCAGATTTGGCCCACCTCCATCCACTGCACGCGGCCTGTGTGGTGCTTTGTGAGACAGTAATAGCTTCTGCACGTGAAAACTGATTGATTGCTCAGAAAAAGAATGGCACATATCTAGCGTTCCTGTGCCACGTATTTACGTCTTTTGAGGAGTTATTTACGACCCACGAACCGGGATTGATCCCGACTCGTGATGTTACCTCTGCACAAAATATAAAATCGCATTTTCTGGGGACCTGCTCAATGATAGATACTCTTTTTAAGTATTTTAGTGATACACGTTTGGCCACGATGCAACTACAGCGTCTCTTTTCCTTTGCTGCTGCCACATGTAATTATAGAGATATAATTGAAGTCCATAATTGTTTTGTGCCGAGGGAGGGTTTGGCACACATCTGTTATATAATAAAAAGGGGGCTCTTATACCGTAAAGTTTGTCATGGAGAACCCACGGCTTCAGTTGACTCCAAGTTCTCTGGAATGAATCTAGCCCGCAGTTAAAAGCATGGTCGTGTGACCAGCGCTTATGCTTTTTCCTATTCGTTGTGCTTTTATGCTAGTTTATATGTCGACAAAAGAGGAGCGAAGGAGTCAATGAGGTAACAGAATTAAGAGCGTAGAGGATGGGCAACGTCTAAACAGCAAACTAAAACTTATATCATACGAAGGGGGACACTTGTATTTTTTTCAAGTCCTTTATGTTTTACGTTTTAGTTGGCTATTTAGCCAATACCTAGAGATGGGGTATAAATGAAACCTTTTTTAAGGATTTTGTTGTCAAGTTGTTGGACTAATGGTAGAAAAAAAGTTGCAAATTTATTTATTTTTATTGGTGGAATTGTTTCATATTTGTTTTATCATTAAATATTAGTTAGGGGGCTGTATTTGTATATTAATATAAAAAGATTACATTGTTCATATGTAATTTATGGCATATTAATTAGTAATAGGATCTCAAAGCTTTTGTCCACTACCACAAACCCAACCTAAGATAGATTTTAAGAATATAAGGACCCTAATGGACGAACCATGACCAACAAAATGGTTCTTCCCTACTACTATATAGTATAATGCCTTAATTTCTATAGTCTCCAAAAGAAACAATAATGGAGACCAGCTCTAACTATCTGTCAGTAGACATTCAGATCGCAAAAGGATATTGTAATCACTAGAAAACCACCCTATTTCAAAGACCTCGACCTAAGCTTGATTGGACAGCCAAGGCCCCAATCAGCATGAGCCTCTTGCTCTATTTGCTCCTAGAGACCTTCACAATACAAGAAATCCACTACCACCAATCCCGTCCCAGAAACCCCATCCTCACCTTCCTTTTTTATCAGGACTTCAAGTTTCTTGTAGTCTTGCATCCACCCGTCGCTGCTCATGGTAACCAAACCCATAATTTTCTTTAGGAAAGCAACATTATGTAAAATAATCTCCTTTTGGCCTAGAAAGAGCGCTGGCTCCAAGCAAGAGACCAAAGATAATTTCTACACAACCCTATCTTTCCATTTCACCACATAGTAATCTTTTGGCAATAGGATGAGCCTATTTTCATCAACATTAGCAAGGACATCATCCAATTCACCCAAGAATTGTCTCTTAACAAGATTTTGACATAACATTTTCTAGAGACCAATGATTCACCCACTTTGAGAAGAACTTCCACAAACATACCCAATATGTCCCTACTTACTTGATATATGTGCATAGCTTCCAGGAACTCATTGCCAAGAATTTCTTCAACCACATCCATCACCAGAATCTGCCCAGAGGTGAAGACCTGCTTCAACCATTTCCCAAACATTTCCTTGAGGAGTGACATTTGACACTTTTTCAAGAGCAAACAAATTGGGGTTTCCATTTTAAGCATCAAAATAACTAGGCTTGCAAAGGAAAGGGAGTCACCATCCACAACCTCCACAAAAAAATAGTTGATACGAACATATCTTTGTCCTTATAAATGTGTTAATCTCAATTTTCCTAGGAAATTATCATGGTTTTCTTCTTATCCTACTCCATCAATCCATTAATTATGTAGTTATTTGAGGGTGAGGAAATGAGAAATAAATTCCCCTATGGAGCATATTTACAATGTGTGGTAATTCTAATTTAGGATATGTCTTGGCCAAAGGATCGACTAACACACAAAGTACCTAATGCCACTTTAAATCACCACCACATCCAAATCATCAACACAACTTCCATATCTTGTTCAATCCTTTTTGAGGTACTTGACTAGCATTATGAAATCATTCATATTCATGCTTCAGGGAGAAATTATTACAATTGAAATTGATAGCAACACATCCCAAATTACATACATTTTTTAATACATCCCATGTGGCTTAAGAAAAACATCCTCAAACATTAAAATTGTATTGATTCGGATGCCTTTTTAGCCAAATCATATGCAATTTAGTTTCCCTCCCTATAGACATGCAAAATATTAAACTCTCTAAACCTTCCTATCAACTCACGAGTCAGAGATAACGATATATTAAGTATCTAGTCGGGGAATATTTTTTACGAATAGAGTTGACTAGGATCAAGGAATCCCCTTTCAGGTAAATCCATTCTGCATTAACTTCTAGGTGACATCGCAATCCTCGTAGGATGACTCTAAATTATGTGATATTGTTCATTGTCTCCACAATGGATTTTGATTAATCTGCTAATATCTTTCCATTATGATCCTGTAATATGCATCCAATGCCACTAGGCCTAGAGTTGCCCCTAAAGGCCTCATTTAAGTTAGCTTTGATCCAACCTTCCTTCAAATTCTTTTGAACCACTTCTGCCTAAAAGGTTGCAAGAAATATCAACCTTTCTGACCCAATCAATCAAGGCTTAAAGAAACTTGTTACTCTAATGATTAGTGAATAAATGGAAATTATATGTTATTATATAAAATGTATATATTATAATGCATTTGTTCAATCAAAATATTTAATTTGTTGAGCCAATGAGTGTATAGAATTTAAAATTTTGAACAAAATTTCTATAGTTATATTTAATTATCTATTTTAAATGATTATGAAAGTATCAATTATTCTTCTCTTTGTTGATCTGTATTAGAAACAATAAGAAAAAAATTAAAAATTCATCATCCTTTTTTTTTAAATGATGTGTATATATAACATTGTAAATTTGTATGGTTGAGGGAGCTATTTAAAACACTTTATTTTTGTTGTTGGAGGTATTTGTCTATGGGTGTTGCAATTGGAGCTCCTCTTTGTTGTGTCTTTTTTAGCTACTAATGGTTTGTTTTTGGTATGGCTAGTGCTACTTGTATATCTTTTCTTTGTAGTTATCTTGTTGTGGGTTCCAAATCCTACCAAAATATACTTGTAAAGGGTTTTGAATCCCTTCAAAACCTATTTTTTTGTTAATAAAAAATAGTATAAATTGCACCCCATGCCATTCCATGTTGCATGGTGCCCCTTCTTTAGCCGAATCAAATATCCACCTAAGCCTCCATCTTCTTTCTTGATCATCACTTTTTGAATAGAATTCCTAACCATATGGACTATTTAAATCCAAGAACATGCACATTTTGGAGATGTCCACATGGTGGGCACTCACCCAAGAATCTGAAGTTGAAGGTGGTCATTGGAGTGCACTACGCATGCTATTCCTAGCAGTGTAAGGCCTCATTTGGTAAGCCACATAGAATCATATGAGTTGGTTTTGAAACTATTATATTTTACCATTTCATTGACTTACAGATCATCTCTATCCTAAATTTTTATGGTGGTTGAAACACCAAAAAGGGAGTCTAACTTTGGTAGGTCTCTGAAACAAATAGCTAAAATATTTTTCTGGTCATTGTGATTGCAATTTTAAGGAGTAAATTAGAGTGTCGTATTAGGAGTCTATGTTAGAGAGATGTGATATCTTCTTTCACTTCTTTTACCTTTAGACTTGTTGCATTTCATTTTATCTTTACTCTATGTTAGTCACATTTATCTTTGCTTACATTTTATTTTGTTATTAATTTACTGTGTGTAAGAAAATACACCTTCATGAAATTAAGATTGAAAGCAACAATTCTATGGAAAGATAAAACAAGTTAATCTGAGAATTGAAGCTAAAATCTATATCATCTCATGGTTCTCTATCCAAGCTTTGTTAAGAGAGCTCTCAGGCTTAATCTCTCTCAAGGACAATCCTAGAACAAGATATGTATGAAAAATGAATGCTCCAATCTAGCTAGAATGCTCAAAATACTCAAAAATGCTCCAATATTATGTGATAAAATAACAAATGCTCCTAAACATGATATGCTAAATGTAATGCAAATGCTAAAATTCTCTCAAAACGCTCTCAAATGCTCCTCATATGCATATAGTAAGGATTCTTTTTCTCTTGAACTCTGGGATCCCCAAACACAAAGGAAATGGCTTGTATTTATAGCATTTTCCCATGGGTAGGGGGTAGAGTGAGTTGTTCATGATCAAAGCTTGTTTAAGTCAAAATTTTTGAGGTGTTCTCAAATGGAGGGAAAGTTGGTTGGTTGTCTCAAAGATATTAGGAATTAAATAACTCCATCATTTATTTAAATTAGCCATGGAAGGGTGATTGGGTTGGATTTGATCCTTTTGATTTGAACTATACAATTGAAAAAATCAATTGCATAATTTTATTAATCCCTTTAGGCTTGAATTTAATTATGTGATTTCATGTGATTATTTGATCTTTTAATTTGATTTGAATTTTGTCCATTTGATTTGATAAATGTCCATTTGATTTGATCCATTTGTTTTGCATTAAGATGAAATTTTTGAAGCATTTGGCTGAGATTTATAATTTGGAATGTTTGAGATACACCTGGTCAATTTTAGGTGTCTAAAAATGCCCCTCTTTGAAGTTATGTGCGAAGTGCATTGATTCAAAGAAAGCTTGATGTCCTGAGCATTGATCTGATACTGATGAGATGATTGACTGATATGAAAACTTGATATGAAACCCTAGTATGAAAATCCTGATATGAAATCCTAATGTGAAACTTTGACATGAAACCCTAATATGGAACCTCTGATATGAAATCCTGATATGATGCTCTGATATGAAACTCCAATTGATAAAGTTTGAAATTTTAATTCCCCAGATTTGATACAAGATATGATTCAAAATCCCAGTTTGATGATATGATGATTCCCCCTCGCAAATGAAATCATATTAATCGGAAGGAAAAATTGTTGATGAATAATGCTGATAGGATAGATCCAAGATGATCACATTTCTCATAAAAAATGATGTTGATCCTTGCAACAAAACATACCCCAGTGTGAAGAGAATTTGATGATAATAGTTATGATTGAGAAAATGTTGTTGATGTTTGAGTTAAGGTGATGATGATCGGATATCACTTGATGTCAGTCAGAATCACTTGGTTGATGTTGTATTGATGTCAATCGGATAAGTAGGTTGATGGATTGATTGGATAAACCGATAATTCTCTCTCAAGATCTAGAGAGACGAACGAATGGTTTGATTGGATAAACTAATAATTCACTCTCAATATCTAGAGAGATGAACAAATGGATTGAATTTCCTTCCTCAAGATATAGAGTTAGGAAATTTGATGTGCTCAAAATGAGAAAATGGATGATAGGATAAACGATTGACATTAGATGATTAATTGGATGATTTGACTAATTGATATTCGATTAGATTGGATTGGATTGGAAGATTGATGGTGGGAGGTTGATAGATAGGGTCATTTGATATGAATTAGGTCCAAAAATAGGTATAGGGGATAAACAGAGTTAGGTTGCCCCTACTTGATCAGACGGTGAGATTTCCCCTAGGTGAGAAAATGTATATTGGTGCTATCCTTGATGTAGCATGTGGTCAATTTGATGGATAAGATATTTAAGGACATCAATTAGGACTTTGATGATGTAATCATGATTCACTTCCACCCCCTTCAGTTGGAAAGATACTTCTAAATAAATGCAATTAATCTAACATGAATGCAATGCAATGCAACTAATTGTCCTTAAGGTTTGCAAAAGAAATGCAAACTGAGCTATATTTTCATCATTGAGTGTTGTGGAACTAGGAGTTGATACAATCCTTACTGGTGCCACTGCGACCATAAGAATATGAATATGACTTTCATCTCATTTGGTAACCTCATTTAAAGAGCCTAGTACAACCATCACTAGTTGAATGACCAACTATGGGAGTATGAATACTGGTTTTATTGGATTCAATATTGCAAGTGGAGGTTGGTATTAAGATATGGAAGATTTAAATAGCCAAGGTATCCTTTTGCATGAACAAACAAAGGTTAACCCTCCTTCCTATATGAATGTCCTTGATGGTTCTTTGATGACCATTTCGTTAGACTAATTCACACAAGTTAAAAAGTTTTCCTGAAAACAGTCACACAGAAGCCTAAGAAAACATCATGTGTCCATTATCACCAATCTAGTCGAAACATCCTCGATTAGCTAAAAAGAACATGACTCAAAAAATTCAATGAAAAACTCATCAAAAATTCCAAGTGTTTTGCAATATACCAAGGTTTTCAAAAATAATTCCAAACATTCTGATCATTTAGGGTTTGTCAATTTTTAATCTTGATAAAATAAGGTAATGAAGCTGAAGGATCATGTTATCGAATCAAATTGTTTAGGGTCAAACAATGCTATCCATCAAAAGTTCCGAAATATCTGTCCTATGAATCTAAAAATCTGCTTCTGATGTGTGAACAAGGTGTTGCACTATTGAATCCGTTTGGTACCAAAATCCATGATGTTTGCCCACAAGTAAAAATGAGACCATGTAAATCTTTGGCAAATGCAACCGAGTATGTGACAATGCAGCTGAAAGACTTTATGCATGATTTTTGGATTTTTTAGAGATATTTGATTTATTTTTTTTTTAGAATTTTTTTTTTTTTTTTTTAATTTTTAGAATTTACCATCTCTCAA
>MU226059.1:3551261-3584113 GCA_018584345.1 Thuja plicata | reverse complement strand
TGAAGGTGTATGGTTGCATTTGAATGGAGGGAGATAAGGTGTGAAAGGGATATCAATATCTTTGGCATGAGTTACATTGTCAAGGCTCTCATCTTTAAGATTTATCTTTATACCAATAGGCTTATGACTAGCTTTCATGGGACAAACTTTGATAGGATCAACTGAAGCTTGAAGGGATTAATTCTTATGCAAGGTATATGGAGGAATGATGGTTTCTTGAGGTGAATATGGAGGATCATGACAAGGATTTGATGGGGTATTTCGATCTTGACAAGGATTTTCAGATGGTGTAGAGAGGATGTTTTTCTTTTTATTTTCAATATGTTCATTGGAAATGGTGGAAGGGATATCTTGATCTTGCTTGGGAATTGGACTAGGTATAGAGCCTAGGAGGACACTTTGTTTGTGAAATGGAAGGATATTAGTTTGGAAGACATGAAAGGCTGCAAGGGGATCATCACTGGATTCTATGGATATGGGACGTTCATCAAATATGGGGGGGGATTTGGATAACATCTTGATCTTGATCTTTATTGATACTTGTTTCTTTTCTCTTTGGATTATCCTCTTGACATGGAACCACTTCTAAGGATAAGGTAGATGCTTGGATATGTGTGGGGAATGTTTGGAAGAATGATGGATAATCCTTTTGAATAGGCATTGAAGCACATGGAAGCTTAGGGTCTATGATCTTTGAAGCATGGAAACAGTTTGCAGCAAGATGTAAATTAGCTTGGGTTTCAATTAGCGGTAGCCCTTGAGGGTAGACATAGTCAATGTGAAAAGTATCATCATTAGGCTTGCTCTTTGGTGGAGGAATTTTAGATAGTTGTGAAGTTTTGTGAGATGGACAAAGGATGAAAGGCATAAAGGCTATGGGAGAAACCTTGCTAGATAGAGTTTTTTGGTTTAAATGTTTCTTGAGAGTGACATCTTTATCTCCATTCTCTTTAACAGAAATAAGGTGGTCATGAAATTTCCCTTGATCCAAGATAGGTTTGTTTCACTTAAATGTTTCATTTCGTAAAGAAGATGAAGATACAGATGGCCCATCATCATAAAGTAAAGGAAAAATTGATCCTAACAATGGCTTGTTAGATGATGTATCCTTTTGTTTTTCCTCATTCTTCCTTAAGGTTTATATGTCATCATTATGAGGAAGGGTTGCTCCTAATTGAGAAAAATATGCTTCTTTATCCTTCATCAAAATTTGTTCCATGATTTCAAGGAATACGGGTTCTTGGGATGCCTCCAATATTGCATCATCAGCTAGTTCATTGTATGGAGTCCTATGGAGATTTTGATAATTATTCTCCACCATAGGATTGATTCATTTCTCAAATAGATTCATCATTATAAATGTTTGAAGGAATATGATCCATTTGTTGCACTAGATAGAAATCAATTTGAAAAGGGTATCCAAATATGATTTCAAAATGTTTCCAAACCCTTGGGAAATGCCCCCTATTTGTTCTTCTTTATTTCTGGGTGGCACTTGCCTATGTGTAGGCAGCCTTTAAATCTTGGTAAGCGGTTATTGGAATTCCTCTACGCGGTACTCTGTAGTTCACAAGTGGTTCAGAATTGTTTGTAGGCACCACAAAATTGTTTGTAGGCGGCACAAAATTATTTGTAGGTGACACAGAATTGCTTTTATGTGGTCCAGAATTGTTTTTAGGCGGCACATAATTGTTTGTAGGTGGCTCTTTGCTGATCAAAGTTGAAATTTTCAAAATTTTTTTGGATTTTAAAAGCTTAAAGTTTTTTGATCAGACCTGTTAAAGAATATTCTTGCATGAAAATGAAGTACAAACTCAACACAAAGATCAAATTTGCACCATATCCCTAAAACCACACTAGGAGTGTATGTTCTCAGATGTTTTAACAGGTTTGCACAAGAAAGTCTTCAAAGCAATCTACCTTAGCATCAACAAATTTGGCTTTTAATCATGGCTCTACAAAGGTAGGTCTGCTACTTTATCAGGTCTCAAACTATTCCGGTCTAAACCTTGACAAGATCCTTTACCCCTTTGAGGGCTTCCCAAATGTACAAAAGTACAATTTTACACAATCCCGAAGGACTACTAGAGGAAGTGAGGATGGCTTGCACAAGTTTTAGTCACTTTCTGATAAAGGAAAAGTGCATTATTTATAGTGGGTTGGACGATATTGTGGTAAAAGAAAATATTTCCCACTTTGGGTCGTTCCCTCTCACCATCCTCATAAGGCAATTCTTAGGAGGCAGGCCCTTTAAAGCTCTATTTAGCTATCATGTTCATGAAAAATAAGAATTGAACTCAGTCCAACATGTTTGGGAATCTAATTCACTCAAAGAGTGAAGAGCATATCCCTATTGATTTTGTTTTGTTCCAAACACCTCAAACAGATTTGTTCATTTTCAACCTTTTGACAAGGAGGTTCTTAAAAAAATGAAGTGTGTGGTTCAATTAATCCTTCCTTTCTTTTGACTACCCAAACTTGACACTTTTGGCTTTTTGATCAACTTTGAAAAGTTGAGAGCATATACCTAATGTCTTGTTCGAATAGAAAATAGTAAGGTGTCCTTATTTATACTAGATTCAAATGAATTGCCACAAGTTAAGTAATGCAAGCTTGATTAAATAAGTACCTAATTTCAAAGCTAGCAAGGCTAGGCACATTTTTGAGTGTTTTGGCTTTTTTTTACACACCTAGTGGCGATCGTTCCCACTCCGTCTTCTCTAACAAGTTAGTCAGAAAAAAGTGAGGCAAAGTGAAGGAAACTTGGAAATGACAAATGACAAAAAAAAACCTCCTAAAAGCTCTTTTAGTGAACTATTTATCAATAAAAGCTTTAAAGAAGTAAGCATGCAAAATCAATTAGAGAGTAGGAAATTTTCATTTATATGCAAAGAATACCTTAAGGTAGTGATCATACAAGTTCTCTTCTTCAAATAAACTTTATAATAAATTTTCTGTATGTATTTCCTTATCATTCTTGGTTTTGATTCTTACCTCCATGCTAGGACTTCAGATCCGCTTCTCTAGTTTCTGCACCTTTGGGTGATTTTTCATCTGCAGAATAGGAAAACACAAAGGATTAAATCAGTGACAGAATTAATCAAAATCTGATTTAAAGCAAAAGAGATTACGTGGCATTTAACAACTAAACAACGGCTATCAAATATTCATAAGCGTAACTTAAAACTTTAAATGCGGCTGTTAAATCTTAAAACACGGCGCTTAAAATACCACAGGCAGCTAAATAAAAATAGCAAGCGGTACATAAAGTATAAAATGTGGTCAGAGATTGCTGGTAAGCGGATGTTGAAAATTCACAGGTGGTGCACTTTATCTAGCAGGTGACACAATTTATCTGGTAGGCAGCCCACTTTATCTGAAACACGGCAGCAGAAAGAAAGATGGATACGAATCAAGCTTCATAGGTGGCATTTGGTTGTTCGTAGGTGGCTCTTGGCATCGCATACATGGCTCTTCTCCTGTTTTCTGCAAGAAAAACACCAAGAACAAAGAAAACATACCAAATATTATAAAAAAAATGTTAGTAAAGAGGCTTAGAGCCCCACGGTGGGCGCCATTATGTGTGTAAGAAAATACACCTTCATGAAATTAAGATTGAAAGCAACAATTCTATGGAAAGATAAAACAAGTTAATCTAAGAATTGAAGCTAAAATCTATATCATCTCATGGTTCTTTATCCAAGCTTTGTTAAGAGAGCTCTCAGGCTTAATCTCTCTCAAGGACAATGCTAGAACGAGATATGTATGAAAAATGAATGCTCTAATCTAGCTAGAATGCTCAAAATGCTCAAAAATGCTCCAAGATTATGTGAGAAAATAACAAATGCTCCTAAACATGATATGCTAAATGTAATGTAAATGCTACAATTCTCTCAAAAAGCTCTCAAATTCCCCTCATATGCCTATAGTAAGGATTCTTTTTCTCTTGAATTCTTGGATCCCCAAACACAAAGGAAATGGCTTTTATTTATAGCATTTTCCCAAGGGTAGGGGGTAGAGTAAGTTGATCATGATCAAAGCTTGGATAAGTCAAAAGCTTTGAGGTGTTCTCAAATGGAGGGAAAGTTGGTTGGTTGTCTCAAAGATAGTAGGAATTAAATAAATCCATCATTTAATTAAATTAGCCATGGAAGCGTGATTGGGTTGGATTTGATCCTTTTGATTTGAACTATACAATTAAAAAAATCAATTGCATTATTTGATTAATCCCTTTAGGCTTGAATTTAATTATGTGATTTCATGATTATTTTCTCTTTTAATTTGATTTGAATTTTGTCCATTTGATTTGATAAATGTCCATTTGATTTGATCCATTTGTTTTGCATTGAGATGAGATTTTTGAAGCATTTGGCTGAGATTTATAATTTTGAATGTTTGAGATACACCTGGTCAATTTTAGGTGTCTACATTCACCATATACATTTCTAGTACATGTCTTTTCACCTTGTCTATACAAGACATATGTGCATTTTATTTTCATCCTTTGTTTGCACTATAGTTCTATACAAGTGAAAGAATCTTATATAGAGGGCTTTAGAGCCTACTCGTTAGTCTTATTAGTTTACTATTGCTATTTTCATAGTCTGAATATTTGTAGAATTATGTATTGTAAGGTTATATCACTTTTTGTTATTCCATATTTGTTACTTTTTTTCTCTTTAACTCAATTAATATCCTGAGTTCACCAGATAAGTATTATTTAAGTGAGGTGGCATTGGGCCATTCATCACTTGAGGTTCCATCAATATCAACGGTGTAAAGTCCACTTCCCCATATTTTTGTGGACACAAAATTCATCTATGGTTCTCTCCAATTAATTATTAGAGTGTTGTGATGCTTTTCTATGAGCTTTAAAACTAATGTCACATTAGGAATTATCATATGGATATCCTTAAGAATGAACATTACCCCTAACTCCTAGAATGAAGACTAGGCCCAATATTTACAATAAATCAACATCTTGGTGACCCTTTTGAGTCCTATCTATAAATATATACTTACAATCAACACTTCATTAGTCTCTAAATATACTTCTCAAAATAAAAATCTAATAAATTCTCCTCCTGAATCTCCTCCCATGCTACAAAACATGAATGTTCTCATATGGTTCCATTATTTCAAATTGAGTCCCTCAAGGAGAACTTTAGGGACTTTGAAGGATTTATTAGTATAGTAAATATATACCCTTTGGACAACCCTACCATTAACAATATGATGGAAATCCTTATCACATGTAAAAAGGGCCTTGAGGTGTTGACATCATCAAGAAGAATCATTAGAGCTCATGTATCTTTCACTTTTTTCAACCCTCAAGACACTTAGTCTGAGGCTACTAGTTCTCATATCAGTGTTACTATGCCTAGGGTGTTTGTGCACATGGTAAAAATAACTTCTCAGTTGATCTCCTTTCTAGTGCTACCATTTTTAAGATCACTATGGGTAAGGATCCCTTAGGGTATTCTATGCAACCCCTTAGTACTAGAGCAACTTCTAGTAGGGATGTTGTTGTTGGTGCTAGTATTATTAATAGTCTTTGTGCTAGTTTTTGTCATAGTTTTGGTGCTTGTGGTTCCTTTTCCACTCATACTACTACCAACATGGGTTATCGACCTCTACTTCCTCTTCTTCAATTTTTTTCTCATTACCATATCACAAAATATGGGCCAACTTCAACATCTCACTTGGTGCGTTCTTGAGAGATTAAAGATCCTTGAAAATGCTTCCTCTTTCTCCTTGAATGGTTTTTATATCTAATGAGTGCCTGAGATAGATTAAATGAGATGGATTGAATAAATTAGGTGAACATGGATTTGACAATCAAAACTTTAACTAGTCAAACATAGATTTTGGAATCCTGCTAGAATCAAATAACCAATACCCGATTCAAATTTGGGTTCAAATCTCAGGGATAGGGGTGAATCTATTGATATGAGTGACTTTGACACTCTGTTGACCCTCTAAATAGCCCTTTTCCACCCAAAGACAGCCCAAATTTAGACCAAAGGTCCTTTTTTATATGGGGATGCCAAAGATATGCACAAAATTAAGATTGGATAGTATAATGAGCATGGAAGTCTTGGGAACTAAAATAGGGTCTAAATGAAGAAAAAATATATATAGATACAATTCAGGACACTATAACCATGTGCCTATTCAATACATTAATTTTTGTATGTATGTGTGACATATCATATTAGATTATATAGTTAGTAGAGACATACAAGTTGGGAAGAAGAAAAAAAAATCTAATAAATAATTTCATAAGATGAACAATAAGTTTTAAATTTACACTTATCCTTTCCCATTGCATTTTGTTAACTGAGTCTATGCATCATCATCTTCCACTACATAGAGTGATAGTATATTTTTTTTTAATATGGTCACTATCCCTCTCATCTCACCTCCAAACCAAAGGATTAAAAATGTGGATTGAATATTCACACCTGTACATGCACCCTTCTATGTACATCCCTCTCCTCTATATGTACCTACAACTTGATCAATGGAAATAATGTTAGACACAGTAATGTTGATTGTTATTGTAAAATTGATATCATCAAGCAGGAGATCCTCTTTTAGAATTGGTTACATTGGGTGAGGCATGATGAATGTAAAGCTATCATCCATATGCATAATTGACTATATATTTACCTAATGTGATCCAACACCTTGACAGTCCTTTTGGGAGCCAAGGTGATTTCGAGAATATTTGTTGTTATTCTTGAGCCAAACTTATTTCCATGTGAAGATAGCCATCCCAAAACTAGTATCTATGGGGGAATTCCACTCAAACATGCATAAATGTTTAAGTTTTCCCATGAGGTTTTTGTGTATATAATATAGGATACTCGATATTACCCCTTCATGTCATGCAGGTTCTTCATTCTTGACCATTTCTGGAATACTTTTGTAGGTCCCTTACTTCCCTTGGAGAACCTATATTATTCAAAGCATGTAATAAGTAAAAAATTGAGGAGTTATCATTTAAACATGTTCAAGCTATAGCATCTATGGTGCATCCTAGTTTCATTTTTGAATCTCAACCCATTCCTACTTTGAAGCATTTTTCCTTACATTCCCTCTTTGTCAAGGGTTAGGGAAATCATTTTACTCAAGTAAACGTACCTCATCCATCTAAGACCCCATAGTAGCTAGAGAGAACTCCTATTCCTATTATGGGACGTAGTATGGACAATGGAAATGAACCAATATTTTCAAAGTCTTAGGGTTTCCCTCTCTTCAAGATTTCCATCCTTCCTAACATGCATTTCTCTATGGCCTATGGTAAGGGTAAGTAATCACCATATGCTTTCTCTTCTTTTGAAGCACTTGTTTTTTGTCTTCCAATGGTACCGTCCCTTCCTTTGACATCTCTTAAAGAAAAATGGAGAAGTGCATCCTCATTTGATTCTACAACTCCTCTTATAGTAGTACCTCCTACCTCATCGATGGGGCCTAGCTATTGATATTCCTTAAGATTATATTTTTGGTCCATACCTATGCTAGAGATACTGTTCACATGAGAATAGCCATCATCAATGGACAAGAAATTTATAGTTTGAAGTATCCTTGAAGGATAAGAGTGATTTGTTAGTCTATGTGTCTTTCTGGCCTACATTTATATCCACTCATTCTCTAGTTACATCTACATTCTATCTTTCTCCATCCTATACATTACTTCACATTTCTCTAGGAGTTTCTAATAGGCATTTCCCTAAAATGGTCCAGGTCTTCATCTCTCAATCCTTGGAACCACTACTCACTATCTCTCTTTAAGATATTCATCCATTTTTACCAACCTATTAATATGGTGCATACACAGGTGGTGTCTAGTGCAATCATTCCTACTAAGCATTTCTCATCCATTTATCCTCATCACAACTTTATTGATGTCCTTATGCCTACTATAGTAGATAATAAAGTTTCTTCTCCATCATTCAATCTTAAGTTAGGGAAGGGCTCATTGCACAATTTTTTTTTGTTCATAATCAATTATTATGGCATATTTTTTCTAGATCATTTCTTTACATTAAGTAGGCTTTGGTTCATGAGGGCTTAACTGATGGGGAAATATCATAAAACATGTGTTAATATTCGAGGGTTTAAAATAGGAAAAAAAAGGGAAAGATATTTCTTATATGGGAAGGAGGTTTTTTTTTTGTGGGGGGGAGGATAATATAGGAAAATGGGAATTTAGTGTATTGGATGGGTATTGGAGTGGGTGACAAAAATGGAGTTTATATTTTTTGAAAATATGGACATATTTAGGGTAAAATCAAGAAGATGAGTCCACTTAAGGTAGAACTTTTACATTTAGTTGTTTTCCTGAAAATGGAGTTTACGAAATAGGGTCCCACTTGTAAAAAATGGGGACAAGTTAGGCTTTGGGGTCTACAGAAAAAATTCAAATTGGGATCTCATGAGGCACAGTACCTCGAGCCTAACTTCGTGAAATGAGACCCTATTTTGAAATGGATTTTAGTTCTAAACGCGACCTCGTTTCAAAATGGGGTAATGTTTGGAACGCCACCCTGTTTCATTTGTGTATGTTTTAATTTTATTTGCATTTTTTATTGTTATTTTTTAGTAATATTTGTTGTTTTTTAGTAGTTTTTTGTTATTTTGTATTCTGAAAAATGAGTATATATGTTAAATTTATTTATTTTTATTTTGTATATTTTTAAAAAAATATTTGTTTCATATTTGTATTTAGATTTTTCATGTAATTAGTTCATATAGATGTAATTTTTACTTTGTTTCTTCTTTAAAATGTAGAAACCACATACAATACATAATGAAACAACATAACAAATATATATATATATAATAAATGAGCAACGTATAATACAAACATTAAATGAATAACCTGGAATCCTAATCCTAAATGAATAACTCATAGTAGAAACCCTAAATGAATAATTTACAATATAAAAACTATAAAATAATAATTACAATATAAACCCTAAAGAAACTTAAAACTTAGAATAAAAATCATATATATTTCAATCATACAAAAAATAAACTAATAACATGTAGAACATAAATCCTAAACCCTCATCCGTCTTCAAGTCAAGTATAAACCACTAGCCAAGACTCTTTGTACTATCAAGCGTAAACCTTATTCATCATCCCTAGGTTGTAGATAATGTGCATTAAGCCAATTATTAGATCTTACAACAAAAATTAATATCGTAAAGGCTCTCGGCTATATATAGTTTAAATTAGATATAAATTATACCTATATTCATAAATACCATCCCTTGTGACCTATTATATATTTGAGGCACCTTGCAGACCATTATGTATCCTTGGACCTCTTAGTACTCCTTATGATAACTATTACCCCTTAAAACCTATTAACCTATAATAACACCCCTTAGTACTATTAGTGATCAGGATTGCGCCTATAGAAAGATGCAAAATCTAGCTATCATTTTGTAACATGGAAAAAATCTCAATGGTGGGGAGGGTACTTGGGACTGAACCTCCAAGATTACAAGGTCGGTTCCTTACTGATATTCACTTAAAACCTTGATGATTTTACAGGAAAAGGGGAAGAAAGATTTCTTGTGAAATGAAACTCCTATATACTAATGGGTGATGCACCAAATGATTACCAATATGACATGCAACAAGAAATCCTCACAAAATCACTTTCTAAAGACATAAAGTTTCTCACAAACTCAAATTTCATACTATATGCAAAAGAGATTCTTATGACAAGGCTCGGTATTTGACACCTAGAAAGGAAAACAATGATTTTTTTCTCAATTTCCAATATACAAATGGGAGACATAATCAAATACATGCATATGATTTACCCAAATCTTGCATCTAGCACAAAATAAGCTTGATATAATAAAGGAATTCACAAAATATCTCACCAAATATGTACAATCAAAAATTCAATTGCAACAAAATTGAGAAGGAAACCTGTAGTATTTGTTCAGTAATTATGGAAACTCTGCTACAAATTATGATAAAATGCTTAATACAATCATGCTCAATTTTTTGCAATGGGAAAAAATGGAAAAAAAGAAGAACCTCTCAAAAAGAATAGAAACTAAAGCCTTATAGAAAGGCTTGCATTAACTCCAAAGATAATTGCATGAAGAATTGATCTTATCTAAATTATAACAAAAGTATAACTCCACCTCTTTTTAATCTTTCAATCCTTGAAATATCTCATGGGGTCAGATGGAAGAGAAAACCCACAAAATTGGGCATGAACTAATGTTGAACTACCAAATAACTCCAAAATAGAACCCATCCTTATATTTCTCCAAAAAACAAGTAGAAAAAGTGGCAAAACCCATAAAATATGCATAAAAATGCTCTCAAACTACTCCACATGCACCCATGTACTGGATGGAACTCCAAATTTTCCAATAACTGCCTCATAAATAAAATATTATCGCCTTAACCACTCCATGAAATACCTAACTTCCATCTGGAACCATCTATTTTTCTCGCACATTTACATCTCCACTCACTTGACTCTTGTCTATCTTGATAACCCACAATCCAATGATTAGCTTTTGGTAGCTTAATCTTGAGCTCTCAACATTTTTAACTATCGATCATTAACTATTGCAACCGAGAAAACACCTTTAGTCTTTAACTCTCCAACTATATTTTAAACCACAAATCCAACTTTCAACCTGTAGATTGACCACTCTCTCCAGATCTGTAAGCGTTACTGATGAGTTCCTCTTATGTTTCCTCAAAATTTTGGGAATCTCCTTTCTATGCTTCTATTCCTGATGACTTTTCAAATTGTTGGGATCACACTTCCATGCTACCATTCCCGATCAATTTTGAACTTTGAACTTCAATTTATTGCAATTTTGGTAATTTCACTTCCATTAAACCTGCAACCTCATGATCCCTTAGTTTCTAGATCTCAACTTATTTTACTGACCACCTTCCAACCTTGCAACCTGGTGACAACTATCATTGCTAGATTACTACTTGAGATCCTAACTATCTACTAGCCTCACGACCTAGCAACAATTGTCTTCTCTAGATCGTGGCTTTAACTCCCAACCATTTTCTAACCTTGCGACCTAATGACAATCATCATTGCTAGATCGTGGCTTGATCTCCTAACTGCATGCTAACTATACTACCTCACGAAGACCACCATCTCTAGCTCGCGGCTTGATCTCTTAACTTCATGCAAACCTCGTGACCTCATGAAAACTGACATTGATAGTTCGTTGCTTGATCTCTTAACTACATGCTAACCTAGTGACATCGCGACAATCGTCATCACTAGTTCATAGTTTTATCTCTTAAGTGCATGCTATCATTCCGACCATGCGATAAACACCATTTATAGATATCATCTTCCACTATCACATGTGACGTGTCACAGTCAAGCTTGGTGGTGATCTTCCATGTAATTTTCTAGTCACCATGCCAAGTCTTTGTGGCCCACCAAATATTCCTTGATGTCTGATCCACGTGACTATCCAAATTGCCCAGGAACATACCTTGGGCACCCTTAAGTGAACCTAAAGTTCTTGATTTTATTTACTAGTTAAGTGAGAACCCACATATAAACAAATTTAATATAACTCCATAGGGATAATGTGGGATAAATCTATTCTATGAAGTCTTACTTTATTATTATGACTGTAATCATGTGTGATTGTGCTGTTTGTTTGATCTTTTTCTAAACCAAGAAAATTAAATTATATTGTATGATTGATTCCATGATAGCATATGTAACTGAGCTCCTTTTAGCCTCTCAAACCAAACTAGAAGGCTTCACTACAAAACATAATGTCCCTTCAACATTTTATAACTTTATCTTCTACTACTCCAAGAAGATATCCTTCTAAACTGAAAGGTTTCAATACATGGTTTCATGTCCCTTTGATAGTTTAAAATTTTTTTCCTTTAGTCTTCAATGATTAAACCTATACCCTAGCTTGCCAAAATGCAATTATCTCTACATGTTTTGAGTTGTAGGTGAACAAATAGGTAACATTTATGGCAACCTCTCATGAGTGTTTTCTTGCTAAACATAATCAAACTAGTTGCCTGCATATCCATTGGACACAGAGTCTTTTCCAAACTTAGAACACTAAGAACCTTCTAAAAAATAGAAAACAAAAGCAAATTATTACTAAAACAAAAACTGAAGAAAAATCAAGATAATTACTATTGTTTTTCATTCTCTTTGCATAGATGAAATTCTTATGGTATGGGGCATCAGAATGGATTCCATTCCTTATATGTTAGGTATATTTTTCATGCCATTATGCTGAAATATAACACTATTGTCCTTGGTTTCTCCTACCACACTATTGAAACTAAAACTAACCTTTGTTCTTACCATAACCTGATTAACAAAATGTGCATTGTTTATAACAATGAATCTTGAATGGTTCACTATTATGCATGATATGTGTTTCCTTGATTGGGTCACAATAGAAACAAAAGTAATAAGTTTAAAACAACTAACTAAATCTGACTGACTATTGTTCTCAAGTGCACTTGGAGAAAGCAAAGCTGAAACTGGAAACTTCTAACCTACCCTAAGCTAATCAATAATTAATAGCTTTATTTTCTCACCAACAATGGAAAAGATGCATGCATACGGGCATCTGAAAAGATATGCAATATAACTAGAAATATCTACAGTTTGTGAAGTATGTATTGAAAATGATAAGACAGATCACATACCTCTTTAATTTGATTAAAATCAATGCAAATTTGAGGTGCATAAATAGGTTGGATCTACATCTTTGTATTTGAAATCTCTCTCTCATTATCCATCCTAGCTTCCACCTTTAGAGATGATGAACTCTAAATTTATACTCCTATTCTCAACTCTATCAATTGTTCCTTGAACCATCATACAAATTTGATCATCTACACCTAAACGATGAAGAAAAAGAGTTTGAGGTATTATTTTATATACTTGATGCTGATTATTACAAACCTCTTGGGAATCAATGAATATGGTTTTCTTGCACTATATCCACTGAATTGGTTTCTATATCAGGACCTTGATACTTTTCACCATAACGCTATCCTGATTTACTTTCTCATGGAGTAACCTTCTGTCAATTTCCTCTTGGTTCTCTTGCTGGTCAGAATTCTGTAGCTTTGTTACTTGATATGTATCTTCCTCATCATTTCTAGCAGATAGAGGAGTTTCAATGAATAATTCAACTTGTATTTGAGTTGGAGATTTATTAAGGATCATATGTTCAACAACCTATTTTTCTTGATTCTCTTCATGAGAAGCTGAATGATGGTCATCTAATTATGACATAAATACTTCTAGATCATCCCAAAAAGAGGCCTCTTCAACATCATTTTCAATTTTATATAGAAGAGGGCTAGTATTTACCTCACTATAAATTTTATGAATAATCAATTCACCGAGGTCCTGAACCTCTTCTTGTTTTCTTGCAGCCAATGTGGGTATGATTTGAATTTCATCGTCTTCCTCATTCACAAAATTGAGCTCATCAAATAGTTCAAAATTAACTTGGATAACATCATCCTTTTCTATCATTATACTCTCTTGCAACAAATTTGACTTGAATATTTTTTGATAGGCTTACTTAATGAAGTTTCTCAAATACAATATTCAAATGAGTGAGGTCTCATATCACTTGGAATTTCAAAATGAAGCTCAGAATACATACCTTCCATAAAGCTTGGAATGTTGAAATTAGATACCTCTTCTCTTTTAAGAAAATCTTTTCTAGCTAAAAGTATTGGTTGATTATTGACCTCCTGAACTTGATCTAGTAGGGTCTTTATCTTTACTTCTTAAGCTTTCAACATCAGTTCATAATGGTCCTTTTTGTGCTTCTAACTCATTGTGAAGAAATTCTTCATGCTGAATTTGTTTGGCCTCCTCATATTTCATTTTTGTAGAAAATATGACCCTTAAACTTTCTTTATGTTCTTATACCTCTTTGTCATGAATCTTCTTTTGTGTTTTCAACTCATTTTTATGAAACTCTTCCACTATAGCTAACTTTTGTCATAGATCTTCCTCACATTTACACTTTTGTGCCTCCTTCTGCTTCTATTCTCCTTCATGAACCTACTCATATTTTCTTTTTATGACATAAAATTTCTCTTTTTATTGAGTCTGCATATGTTTCCTTATTTGTTTTATATCATCAGAGTACTGCATCTTCCATATCACCATGCACATTTGAAAAATTTGGTAGTCTTCCATACCAGTCATGATATTTGAACTCATCCTTATGCAATGGAAGAGATAGATTTCATTCCAAAATCACATCAAGGTCAACAATACTTTGACTAGAAGCCATAACCTAATCCCTAATTCCATTAAAACCCATTTTATACAAGATGTGAAGAGGAATGATAGGCTCACAAACAAGTGGAACATGTTGATAATCTACTATTGCAAAGTCATTCAGAGAAAAAATATTAGCAAAATAAAAATGATATGTGTGGTTAGAAAATTTATGGACATTTATTTCATAATACAGTGGTTGGAATATATTCTTCCCATAATGATTTGATATTTCTACTCATGTAATAAGTTGGAAATTAGAATATAAAATTATTTTCAAAAATACCACCACTTGATCTCTTGAAACTAATAGATTGTGTCTGTAGAGTCACCAGGTGTGTGTAATAGATCCTGCCTCAAAAGGGTGAAATATCACATCTCACACCAAAATAGAAATGAATATGAATCTCAACCAAACTGTGAAACAATTCAGGTCCCTTCGGGCGTGCCAAAAATTATTGTCAATGAAGTTTGCACCTATAGAGAGACGTGAAATCCAGCTATCAAATCATATAATGGAATTAATCTCAATGGTGGGGAGAGTGCTTGAGATTGAATCTTTGATATTACAAGGTTGGATCCTTATTTATATTCACTTAAAACCTTTATGATTTGATGGGAAAAGGGGAAGAAAGACTTCTTGTGAAATGAAAATCCTATAAACTAACGAGTGATGCACCAAATGAATACCAATATTACATGCAATGGGAAATTCTAAGAAAATCACTTCCTAAAGACACAAAGTTTCTCACAAACTCAAATAGATACTATATGAAAAACATATTCTTATGAAAGGGCTCATTATTTGATATCTTGAAAGGAAAATAATGATGTTTTCAAAATTTCCAATATACAAATGGGAGACACAATCATAGACTTGCATATGATTTTCCCAAATATTGCATCTAACACTGAAAGAAACTTGTTAAAAAAAAGTAATTAACATAATATCTTACGAAATACCTACAATCAACAATTCAATGCGACAAAATTGAGAAGGAAACCTTTAGTCTTTATTCAATAATGATAGAAATTTGGCTAAAAATCACAAAAAAATGCTCAATATAAGCATGCTCAATTTTTTGCAATGTGAAAAAAAGGAAAAAAAGAACCTCTCCAAAAGAAAAGAAACTAAAGCCTTTTCAAAAGGATTGCATCAACTCCAAAGCTTACTACATGAATAACTGAATTAATCTAAACTCTAACTGAAGTGTAACTCCACCTCCTTTTGTACTTTCAAACATCAAAATATCTCATGGGGTCAGATGGAAGAGAAAAACCACAAAATAGGGCTTGAACTAACATTGAACATCCATATAACTCCAAAAATAGAGCCCATCCTCATCTTTCATCAAAAAACATGCATAAAAGGACACATAATCGATAAAATATGCAAAAGTGCTCTCAAACTACTCCACATGCATGCATGGACTGACTGGAAATCCAAACTAGCCAATAAATTCCTCATAACTAGTAAATCATACCCTTAACTACTCCATGACATCCTTGACCTACATCTGGCACTATATGATTTTATCGCACATTTACATCTCCACCCACCTTGCACTTTCCTATCTTGATAGCCTGCGACCCAAATATTAGCTATTGGAAGCTTAATCTCTAGCTCTCCACATTTTTTACTATCAATAAATAACTGCTGCAACTCATAGATTACTATCAAATGTATTGCTAACTTCCAATCAAACTTGCAACCCATTGAATGACCGCTCTATCTATCTCTCTAACTGTTACCGCAGACTATTTCAGACCTTTGTTTGAAATTTTAGGAATCACCTTCCTATGTTTTTATTCCCAATAAATTTTTAGAATTATGAGGATTGCACTTCTACGATACCATTCCCGGTCATTTTTTGTAATTTGAACTTAAATTTCTCATAATTTCAAGAATTTTACTTCCATTTAAACTTGTGACCTCGCGACATCTTACTCATCTTCTCACAACTTCTTTTACTAACCATCTTCCAAAATTGTGATGTGGCAACAAATATCATTTCTAGACCATGGCTTGAAATCCTAAGCATTTGTTAACCTTGCGACCTGGCAATAACTGTCCTTGCTAGATCGCGACTTGAACTCCTAACCTTGCAAACTGGCAAAAATTATTGTCACTAGATCGCAACGTGATCTCCTAACTGCATGCTCACCTCGCAACCTTGTGACAACCAATATATCTATTTCATGACTTGATCTCTTAACTGCATGCTAACCTCGCAACCTCATAAGAAACCATCATTTCTAGTTCATGGATTGATCTCCTAACTACATGCTAACCTAGCGACCTCCTAATGACCACTATCATTAGTTTGTATCTTGATCTCTTAACTACATGCTAACCTTGTGACCTCGCATCAACCACTATCACTAGTTTCCATCTGCCTCTATCAAATTCTACATATCACCATTTGGTTCATTTTTACTCTGCCGTGATATTTTCTAGTCACCACACCAACTCCCCATGGCCCATTGAATATTCCTTGTTGTCTTGTCCTTGTCACTATCTGAACTCCCCACCCACATACCTTGCATGTGCGTAAGTGAACCCAAAGCACTTGCTTGCAGTTTCTAGTAAGTGAGAACCCACATATAAAAAAATGAATAAAACTCCATAGGGATAATGTGGGATAAATCCCTTCTCTAAAGTTTTTGTTGTTATAATTATACTCGTGTGTGGTTTTGGTCTTTGTTTGATCTTTTACTAAACCAAGAACACTAAATTAAATTGTATGATTGATTCCTTGATATCATATGAAATTGAGATCCTTTTAGCCTCTGGAACCAAAATGAAAGGTTACACTACAAAACATAATTTCCCTTCAAAAATTTATAACTTTATCTTCAAGTTCTCCAAGCTGATATCCTTCTAAACTAAAAAGTTTCATGACATGGTGTCATGTCCCCTTAATAGGTTAAAAGCAATAAATGAACCTATACCTTAGCTTTCCAAAATGCAATCATCTCTACTTCTTTTAAGCTGTAGGTGAGAAAAGGGTAACAAGTACCAATAAGAAAACATCAATGTATCCTAGGGCCCATAATGTATTCTAGGACCCCTAAGAACCCATAAAATGGGTCCTAAGACCCCTTGTAAAATTGATGACCCCTTAAGACCCATTAGGGCCCCTTACAAACTATTATATATCATTAGGGGTCCTAAGGGGTTGTAGGACCCATTAATGAGTCATAGGACCATTTAGGACCCCTTATGACCCATTAATATGTCCTAGGATACCTTAGCACCCCTTAGAACCCATTATGTATCATATTTGGTCCTAAGGGGTTGTAAGATACATTAATGGTTCCTAGGAATATTTAGCAACCCCTAGGACCTATTAATGTGTCTTAGGACCCATTAGTACAAATTAGGACCTCTTGGGCCCAATTATGTAACATAAGAGTTCCTAAGGGGTCGTATGAACCATTAATGGGTCCTCGGACAATTTATGACCCATTATTGTTTCCTAGGACCCCTTATCATGCATTATGACCCCATAGGACCCATTATGTATCATAAGGGGTCCTAAGGGGTTGTTAGGAAATATTAATGAGTTCTTGGACCATTTAGGACCCATTAATGTTTCCTAGGACCACTTAGTACCAATTAGGACCCATTATGTATTGTTAGGGGACATAAGGGGTCATAATGGGTCATAGAACCCATTGATGAGTCCAAGGACCATTTATGACCACTTATGACCTATTATTGTGTGATATGACCCATTAGTACACTTAATAACCCCTTAGCACATATTATGTATCATCAAGGATACTAAGAGGTCCTAAGGAGTCATAGAACCCATTAATGATTTCTAGGACCATTTAGAATCCCTTAGGAATCATTAATATTTCCTCGGACCCCTTAGTACCCATTAGGATACCTTGGGACCCGCTATGTATCAAAAGGGGTCCTTAGGGGTCTTATGACCCATTAATGAGGGCTATAACCATTTACGACCCCTTAGGACTTAGTAATGTTTCCTAGAGTCCCTTAGTACCCATTAGGACCACTTAGGACCTACTACATATCATAAGGGGTCTTAAGGACTTTTATGAACCCTTAATGACTCCAAGGATAATTTATAACCCCTTAGGACCCATTGATGTGTCATAGGACCCCTTAATACACATTAGGATCCCTTATGACCCATTATGTATCAGAAGGGGTCGTATTAACCATTACTGAGTCATAGGACACCTTAGGACCAATTAATCTATCGTAGCACCCCTTAGTATGTATTATCACCCCTTAGGATCCATTATGTATCCTAAGGGGTCCTAAGGGGTCATAGGAAACATTAATGATTCTTAGTACCATTTAGGACCGATTAATGTTTTCTAGGACCCGTTAGTACCCCATTAGGACTGCTTGTGACCTATTTTGTCTTGTAAGGGACCTAAGGGGTTTTAGGACCCCTTGGAACCCTTTATTGTGTCCTAAGATACCTTAGTACTCATTTATGAATCTTAGGACTATTTATGACCCCTTAGGTCCCATTGGCTATCATAAGGGGTCCTAAGGGGTTATATGAAAGATGATGAGATCTACAATCATTGAGGACCCCTTAGGACCCATTAATGTTTCCTAGTACCTCTCAGTACCCATTACAACCCCATAGGACCCATTATTTAATATAAGGGTTCCTAAGGGATCATAAAACCCAATGTGATGTAGGATGATTTAGGATCCATTATTGTGTCCTAAGACCCCTTAGTAGGCATTAGGAGCTCTTAGGAACCATTATGTATCATAAGGGGTCCTAAAGGTTTTGACATTTCTGATGTAGTAATGGTAAGTGTTATTTGGTGATGCCATAATGATTTTATTATAGGATGATCAGATAATATATTATCATTTATGTCAACTATTGACTTTGTGTTCTTAGTATAGGGTAAAAGTGTACACTTGTGTCACACTTTTATAAAGGAAAAGGTCTACAACATCCAAAACTATTAAAATTTAATGATATAAAAGTGGTGTTTGTGTTCAGAACTTGAAAATGATGCAAACTAATGAAATGTGTAAAATTGGATGTAGTTTATGCCTATAATTTTTTAAATTTTTTTTGAATAAGAATTGACATAATGTTTTAATTTTTTAAGTCCATTTTTTAATTTCTCAAAAATGCTGAAAATCTAGGTTCTAGTTCCCACCAAAACAATATATGCAAATAATCTTTTTTTCCTCTGATTCAAAATATATTTTAGATGACATGTATAGCTAGTGCAGAAAAAAACAAATATTTGTTTTGGGTATATATTTTGTCTGTTATAACTCTTCAAAGTCAGAATTACCCGAAATTTATTGTTTTCATCTCCCACCTAATTTTCCCTAGAAAATATACCCCATATAGAAAAAAACTATATATTCTTGAAGATGACTCTCTCCTCTAGTGTTAAATATAAGTTTTAAATTTTTCTGAAATGATTTTCTATTTTTTTTTCTTTTTAGAAATGAGCGTGTTCTTAAATGTTAAAATACCTACTTTCAATATTTTCAACTTATAATTTATTATATGTAATCAAAACACTATAAATATTATATGAGCATAATATTGACATTGAGCTCTCCAAAAGGGTATTTTTAGATTTTAAAGAAAGTTGATTTTGATGGAGAAATCAGTTGTATACGTGAGAAGTTCTGCAATTTTGAAATTTTTTCCTATTTGATTACCACATAGGCAGTTTCGATCGGAATTAGTTTGGCCAAACCAGTTCTGGTCAAAACCCCTTATATAAATGTGTGCCAATTCTTCATTAATATAACATAGTTGGCTTATATTTACTCATGAGTTTTCGGTCAAAACTGGTTTGACCAAACCTGTTTAGGTCAAAATTCATTTTCCACATCGACGCCACAAGGTACCGTATTTGTGCCACGTATGTATGGCAAAAATAATTCTGGCCAAAAATATTTTGGCCAACTACAAAAAATTTCTTCAAGTGTGACACAACTTCATACTTTTACCCTATATTGTCAAGCATATTTGTGATGAATGATGAGTTTTAGTGACTTTCACTGCTTGATATATTTAGGGGAGACTTACGTATGTCTCTAGATCTCAAATGCATGATCACTACTACTATAGTAAGTTTATGTTAGAGTTGTAATCAAATGGAGTATAAAATTACAACTCCTAGTACAATTAATGATATGCAATAGATGATTTGAATGTCTTGTCAAATCTCTGATGTACCTGGTGGCGTGGTCAAAGGATATGGCAGTCAACAATGTTTAGATGCTACAATTGTAATCACAACTACTTTGAGTGACTGGTGAGAAGGATAAGTGATCGGTGAGCAGAGATAATGATATTCAATAGGTTAAGTGTTTGTGTTCTTTTGATACCGATGGAAGATCTTGTATCGGTGATTGATATCGATGTGGTCGTAATTAATGATGAATGATTCATGATTTGGTGACATATATTCATGATGGGAGGTGATGATTTGGCATCACATTAATTTATGCTATCTCATGGAGAAGATTCTAGAGGAAGTTTGTATATTGTCAAAACATGTTTGACTCTTTAGCTCAATTTCATAATCTAAATCATTGTGTACGCTGACGCTTTCTTCAAAATATGTTTTGTGTATCTAATGTTTTTGTTTGGGGCATTAGATTTCAACAAGATGCTTTGTAATTTCATTTTAGGGTTTGATCAAGATGGTAAAATTAATATTTTATTATATAATGGTTTAAGTTGAATGCAAAGTCTGTAGATCGTGTGTTGTGGAAGGGTGGTGTAAGGTCTATGTTGTGATCAAGCCTTGAAAGAGTTAAGTATTCTCATAATATTTTGTGTTCTTTAGTGGATCTGATCAAGAAGGGGTAGTGATATTTTGCAGATCATTGGTCTTTTTGTTCCCTAATAGTAATAGCAGTTGAAATCCCCTAACAGGGTAGATCCTATTAGATCTTTGTTGTAAATACCCTAACAAGGTGACACATTAGCTTTTGTTTTGTGTCCTCTAAAAATGATACTCTTAACATGATAAATTTTCTAATAGGCCTAATTTAAATCCCTTAACCAGGTAGCACCTAACAGTGTTGTTGTAAATTCATAACATGGTTAAGTTCCTCATAGGGCATACTTTCAAAGAGTACATAATTTAGTGGGTACAAATCCCTTCCATGTTTTTTTTTTTCCCTATTTGGGTTGCTATGCGATGAATCTGTGTCTAAATTTTGTGGATGATCTTGGCTGTTTATGATTTTCATTTTTTTTTATTTAGGTTAATCTTATGAATGGTGATTAAATTTGAAGTGATTGAAAATTTGGTTTATTTGGTAGATTACTTATTCACCACCCCTGTTAGTAATGTGATCTCAGGTCTAACAATTGGTATCATAGATTTAGTCCTCTATTGTTGTGAATCTTAACAACTTGAGTTAAATATCTAAGATGATGAGAAAGGAGGGTCCTAAATCTACAAGAGAGAACTACTCAATATGGTGTGGTAATATGGGGCTCTATCTTAAAGACTTTGGCAATCAATATTTGGATCATGTGGAAAATAGGTATAATGTTCCCCCAAGAAACCTAACTCTAGATCAGTTCAAGGTTAAGAATGAACATACTACTACCATGGAAGCTATTGCAAGTACTCTTTTAGATGCAGAGTATCTTGATATTAAATACTTAGATAGTGCTTATGAAATGTGGGAGAGGTTGAAAAATATCTATGGTGGAGATCCACATGTGCATAAGGAAAAGTCTGACATCTTAAGAAGAAAGTATGATGAGATGAGAATGAAAGAAAATGAGAACATTGAGCTTTACATCCAGAGAATCAAATAATTTGTTGCTACTATCCAAGGTGTTAGTGGTATTCTTCCTGAGGAAGATGTGGTAAGAAAAATGTTAAGAACTTTATTCTGTCAGTGTTCTATTAGGGTTTCATCTCTTCAAGAGATCAAATATTTAGGAACTTTTACTATTATTATAAATGCATTAATAGGGAAATTAACTGCATTTGAGTTAAGTAATTATGATAATAACATGCCTAAAATTGAAGCTTCTTTTAAGTCATCATTGAATCTTACACCATCTAGGAAAGGAAATGAGATGTCTAACATTTCTTCACTATGTCACTCTAATGACTATGAATATATCTTGTTTGAAGAAAGAGATTAGGAGGATATAGAAGCCTTTATTGCTAGAAGGCTTCCTAGAGGGAAAGGTAAATACAAGATTAATTTTCCTTTGAATTTCTTTGCATGTAAACAATTTGGACATATTGCCTCTAGATTCCATGATAGTGATAGGAAGGAAAACTATAAAAGATTCAAGGATAAGAACAAGGAATCCTTCTTCCTAATTGTGGAAGGTGTGACCAATGATGAATCTGATGGAAGAGGTGAAGAAGAAATTGTGTTTGTTGTAGTTAAGGAATATCCTTTAGAACGTGAGATGGATTTGGTTTCTAACATGAATCATAGTGGTAATTGGATTATTAATAGTGGGTGCACTCATCACATAACCGGTGATAAAATAAAGTCAACCAAGTTGGAGGAATGTGATGAAGCTTGGTAAGGTTTGGAAATTATGCTCCTTGTTTAGTAAAAGGTAAAGGATCCCTTTATTTTAATTATAAAACTATTTCTGATGATGTTTAGTAGGTTGATGATATAAGATAAATTTTTTAAAGTGTTTCTTAGTTAAATAACAAAAGTTTCAGATTGGATTTCAATGGAGATTTATGCAAAATTATTGGGAAATCACGAGAACTGATTGCTACTGATTAACAAACTAGAGATAACTTATTCCATCTGAATTATACTACTAAGAGTTTTCTTCTTGTTAATATTGAATATTTTTGGTTGTGGCATAAGAGGTTTTGTCATGTAAATTTTGACATCTTGATCAAAGTTAGTAAAATGAAGTTAGGGAGAGGTTTGCTCAATCTAGTGAAACCAGTCAAGGTAGTGTGCAAATAATTTTATCTTCAAAAGTTAACTAGTTCTAGTTTCATTATGACAAAATATTCTTAGATAAAAATATCTTAGATTCGGTACATACCAATTTTTGTGGTCTTATGAGAACGATAAGTTACTATGGTGATAGGTACTTCATGTTATTTGTTGATGATTTTTCTTTAATGATGTGGATTATCTCTTTAAAATAAAAATATGAATCTTTTCACATGTTTAAGATCGGTATGGCCAGACTGGAGAAGGAGACTAGTAAGACTCTAAAATTTCTTAGATTTTACAGAGGAGGTGAGTTTACTTCACATGAGTTTACTGCATATTATGACGAATAAGGAATTCATAGACAAATTTTGGCACCTAAAACACCTTAGAAAATTTGTATGGTTGAAGGAAGAAATAGATATATCATTGATTGGGCAAGGAAATTAATGATTCAAAAAGATGTTTCTCAAACCTATTGGAAAGATGTGGTGAGAAATGCATTTTACACTTTGGACAAAGTCCAACTAAAGAAAGGTACAAACAAAACTACCTATAAGTTGTGGTATGGTAGAACAACATGTGTTAATTATTTCAAAATCTTTGGGCATAGATGTTACATTAAAGTTTGATCCAAGAAGTGATGAGGGGATATAATTAGGATATTCCTCTAAGAGAAAAGCCTACAAGTCCTTGAATAAGAGAACAAACAAGATAGTGGAAACTGCCAGTGTCAGAATAGATGAAGTTTCTCAAAAAAATGATGAATCCAGCAAGAAGGAACCTGAAGACTATTATGGGTATGTTTATGTACAATCGGTGGATCATGACACTACAAACAAACTAATGGAGAGATAGGTCAATGAATAGGAACATATATAAACATCTGAATAAAATCCAAGAACAGAACTAGTATGACTAAGTATGTAAAGATGAATCACTCACCTAATCAATTATTGGTGACATAAATGCATGTGTGTTAAGTAGAAGAAAGGCAAGACACAATATATGTTTTTTTATCTAAATTTGAACCCAAAACATTGAAAGAAGTATTGAAAGATTAAGATTGGGTGAAAGATATGGAAGAAAAATTGGAACAGATTGAGAGAAACAAATCATGGACATTAATGCCTAGACCGGTGGAAAAGAATTTGATTGGTATGAAGTGGATTTTAAGAAACAAGATGGATGAGAATGGTGATGTTGTAAGGAACAAGGAAATATTCGTGTGCAAATGATATGTACAAGAGGAAGGCATTGACTATGGTAAAACATTTGTACATGTGGCTAGACTTGAAGGTGTGTGAATAGTGCTTTCTTATTCTTCTTACAAAGGATTCAAGGTATATCAAATGGATATTAAGTCATATTTTCTTAATGGTACTTTGGAACAAGAGGTATACATTGAAAAACCTTTAGGATTTTTTAATTGAGAAGGTAAGAATATGGTGTGTAGATTACAAAATGATTTTAATGGAATGAAAGAAGTACCTAGAGCATGGTATAATAGGATGCACTCATGTCTAATTAAAATTATCTTTGTCAAAACAAGTGACAACAACAATGTGTATTTAAAGATTGAGAAAGATGATAGATTGCTAATTACAAAGATATGTGTAGATGATATCATTTTTGGTGGTAATGAAGAGTCGAGTAGATCATTTGCAGATGAGATGAGGAAATAATTAAAGATGTATATGATTAGTGAGATGAAATTCCTCATTGAATTTTAAGTTAAACATATGAAATATGGTATCTACACAGGTTAGTCCAAGTATGTAAGAGAAATACTAAAGACTTTTGGACTAGAGGACTCAAAACTAGGTTGTACCCCTATGGGAAATGGTTGAAAACTGTCAAAGGAAGATGATTCTAAAGTAGTGGATGAGACACTTTACATGTCCATGATAGGTAAGCTACAATATGTTGTACATAGTAAAATACATATAGCATGGGCAGTTGGATTAGTAGCTAGATTTTCTTCTAATACTAAGGAATCTCATATTGTTGAAGTGAAGAGAATCTTTAGATATCTTAATGGGATTGAAGACTATGGTCTCTAATAGGGACATAAAGGTGTTTTATATTGTGTCCTTGGGCCCCTTAGTACATATTATGACCACTTAGAACACAATATGTATCATAAGGTAAGCTAAGGGGTTGTAAGACCCATTAATGAGTCCTAGCACCATTTAAGACCCTCTAGGGCCTACTAATTTGTCCTATGACCCCTTAGTATGCATTAGGAACCCTTAGGACCCATGATGTATCATAAGGGGTTCTTACGGGTCATAGGACCCATTAACTATTGGAAATAATAGGAAGTATATACTGAGAGGGGAGTAGTGAATGAGTACCTCTAAATATTTTAGTTAATTAACCTTTAACCTTATGTAATCAAATCTTTGCTTTACCAATCATATCTGTTGTTCTTTCCTTATGCATGTGATATCAATTCACAACCTTAACTGTATGTAGACATTCATAGAAACATTCATGAAACTAATTGACACATAACACAAGATATGGTAACGCAGAAAACCCCAGTTAGAAGGTAAAAATTGTGGTGGGGATGGCACCCACAAAAATTCACTATCTACAGATTGGAAGAGGTCGGTTAAGGGTTACAATTTTATCACTTCTAATGATCTACCTTGTTAGGAGTATTATTTGGAGACTGGTTAAGGTCTACTTTGTTAAGAGCTTTAGCAACATTATTTAGTGTCCACTCAGTTAAGAGATTTATAATAGGATTGTTAAATCCACCTTTATTGAAAGGATTTCTTCTATTTGCTACACTTGTTAGAATGAAAACAAAAATACTCATTGACCTGAGTGTGTGCAATATACAATTTCTAATTACAGGTCCATTCAAAATTACATGCATAAATGTATCACCTAATGTGATTGATTAATAGCTCTGTTGCTCAGTAGCATGTGTTCTTGGTTCTTGATAACCAAATTCATCTTTTTTTGTTTTGATTCTTGAAACTCTTAGTATGATCCATAGATGTGCTCATTGGCTACAATAATCCTCTCATCCATCTCAAATGAATTATTACAACATCTATTTATAACATGGACCTAGTTTAGTTTCACATATTACAAAAGTAACTCTATGATCAAAGGTTTACAACTTGACCTTGATCTCCTAGTTTTCATGTTTTTAATAAGTTAGACTAATTAAAACAATTACAATAATTTTTCTTGTTCCTCAAGGATGGATTGAAAACAAATCAAAACTCTAAATGTAGAATATAATTGTTTTATCTATCGTGGAAGTCAGATCCACTTTTCTCGGGATATAACTAACTTTCGATGTCTAATGCTTGGTTTGCTATGAAATCAACTTAACTATCTTTCTATGTTCCTTTTTTGAACTGACTATCACATTCCTCTACTCTTTCAGGTTCCTTTGTTTCTTCTCTTTTGGTTTACACTACAAAACTGTGTCATCAGGTTTCCATTTATTGAGCACTTTCAGTCTAAACTGAAAACCTGACTTTCAGTGTATTGTAACCAACAATGTATAAATTTTTTTCTCTCTTTGCATACTAATGGAAAAAATTAATATCACCAATCTCCCCCTTTGACATTAGTATCAAAAAATGATATGTGGAAAATACTAACAAAGTTTATAGTATGTACACTATGTGTTTACCTTTGTTATTTCGTGACTCCCCCTATGCATATGTTGGTATAGTATAGTATAGTATATGTTTATATACACTTGTCTTTATACTATCTCTTCCTTTTCCCTTTGTCTTTTCTCTTTTTTCTATAGTTTCCTTTTCCACTTTTTCATTTTTGTACATATTATTTTCCTTTTTTGATAGTAAGGGAAAAGGTGTATACCTATAGCTTATCAAAAATATGAGAGTGAGAGGTTTTCATTTCCTCCATCATCTTCTCCCATTTCTCCTTTAAATTCTTAGGATCCATATTCTCTAATGTGATTCTGGCATGTATTTCATAGATGATGTTTGCTAAAGACATCTCAGGGGTGGAAATTAGTTGCCTTGTCGAACTTATGTGTTGTTGCAGAAGTGTGAGGTTAGGTAATAGTAGACCCTATATTTAGGTAACCTCTTCTCTAAATTGTGATTTTTTTTCAAAAAGTTCTTGTCTTAAAATTTTGATCTCTATTATCTTTTATTAATGCAACTTGATTGCATTCCCATCTGTGGTTAGACTTTGAGTGTTTGCATTTAGATCGGAATCGATATTTGCAATTTTATCATTTTTATTCTTTGTGAATTTCTCTAAAGTGCATAGCTTTTGAATTAAGGAAAAAAATTTAGTAATGATTGGATCTATTTCATTTCTTAACTTTGAAAGCTTTACCTTAATTTTTGCCACTTCTTGGCTGATCTTTCATGTCAATTTATATTGGAACTTCTATTCTTCTCATTCCTCATTCGCCTTTTCTACATACATATTCTGTGTTGTGATGGTGTCAGTGAGAATAGAAATTTAATCCCTAATGGGGGAATTTTGATCAACATCAATGTCAGGAACTATCTGGTTTAATATATCCCTTGTGGTCTCCAATAGTAATGAGTCTTGGTGCTATTTTTTAAGGTTTTCCTGCAAAGCTTTCCTTTAACAGATTTCTCCATATTCTTGGAGTGATTCAAAATCTACAGTATTTGGATCACACTTTGGTATTTCTATGATCTCATAAAGTGTGACCTCCAACTTATTCTTCTTGGTTTTCTTCTTCTTCTTTTGTGATGCACCTATATGTAAAATCATAGCCATCTTCTTTGATTGGTTTGATGTGCTAGAGGAAAGATTATGTGGTGTTGTACCTTTTTCTCTCTACTCAGTATTTTCCTATCAATTGTGTAAGGATGTCTCCTTATCTAGCTTCAATGTATTTGTAGCTTCGCCTTTGGTGTCCTTTGGTGTGGTATCAACTATCTTATCTTGTTCACTTTTCTCTACTTGCACTTTATCTACATCTTTTATTTGTGCATCTTTTTCTATTTGATCTCCATTTGTTTGTTTGAGTTCTTCACCTGTTACATTTTTGTTGGAGATTTTCCTCTATGCAAAAAGTTGACTGTATGTTTGTTATCGATGACAAAATATAGTATACAATAGTGATCTGTATCCACTTTTTAGTATGGATATATAGAAGCCTTGCGCAGTTGTTTTTATGTTTCAGACATAGTTACTATGCCATGTTCATACAAGCATATTCACATGTTTAGTAACAGTTAATTTTTGTTACTCTGTTTACCATCCATAGTTTCAGAGGATTATTTTTTAGTAAGACGACAGTAATTTTATGTATTATTCAGTTGAGCCTATCCATGGGATATGCATGTTCAAATTCATGTTTAGTTATGAGTCTAAGTTAATTAACCAAAGGTGCTAATCATGTTTCAACCGAAGCATGACATTTGGGTAATTTTGGTGGAGCCAAATTTGTGTACCGATGTGTCTATTTTTTTTGAGTTGTGTGGTTCTAATTATGTTGTGTTCTTTGTTTAGCCAACAAGTGAAGCATTGGAGGGATTCCTACAACCGACAAAGATCATATCTTTTGGAGAAGATACTTATAGTAGTTCATTTGGAGATCACCAAGAGGAATGATAATAAAAGAGAAAAAAAAGGTACAAAATAGAATGTTGATTGTTTTGGGATAGTAAAGCCATTTCATTCATCAGTCAAAGATCTATGTGAAGAAGAAGATAGTGTATACAATTCATTGGAACTGATCAAGATAACTGGTCTACTGAAACAGTTCATTATCAGTTATAGTGTATATTTGTTTTACTAAAGGTTGCAACCTTCATAATTTTAGCAGTGTCCTTTTGGACAGTGAGTCCTCACCCCTAGCAGGGCTATTTGTAAAAGACTCCTAACAGGGTTTGACCCTTAACCTAGTCACTGTACTTATTACATTGTAAAGATCAACTCATGACAGGGTTGTAAGATATTCTAATATGGATTATTATACTCAAGTATAGTTCTTTGTGGGTGCTAATTCCCACCAGGGTTTTTACGTAATTTTGTTTCCCTGTAACAAAAATTATGGTGTTCTATTTTGTGTTATCTTATTTTGTATATGCTTAATGTTACTCTGTACTTAATAAGAAGAATAGAATTTAACTAGCTGATAAATGATTCACCCCCCCTCATAGTTATCCCTTTGGACTATTCCAACATTTGGTATCAGAGCCATGTGCCTTGGAGATAAAGCCTAACAGCTTAAGGTAGATCAGATGGTGTACTTCAAGAAAGAGAGTCCTAAGTTTGATGGAGAAAATTATCTTGACTGGAAGAACAAAATGATAATACATCTTCAGTGCATTGGTTTTTAGATCTATGATGTTTCTACTCACACAATTGATGTTCCTACCTTGGAGGACCTTGTAAAACAAGATTCTACTAATAAAAAAAAGGAAGTATTCACCCAAAATGCAATTTCCAAAGAAGCCCTAACCAGTGCCCTATCTAACAGTGAATTTTTTGAATTTAAGAAGGCAGACAAAGCATATTCAAATTGGAAATATCTAGAAGATATGTTTGAAGGAGACATCCAAGCCAGGAATGCATGTAGAAAGATAAGGAAGAAAGGATACAACAATTTAGAGATGCTACCTGAAGAAAACATCAGAGCTTACAATCAGAGGATTAACGAAGCAATCTCAAGAATCAGGAACAATGGTGGAGAAATCTCAGAGGAAGATATAATGGACAAATTGATGACTACACTAACAGCAAGTTATGAAAGATAGACAAATATCTTGGATGAAACCATGCAATTCTCAAAGGAATTCAAAAGAGAAACCTTAATTAGCAAAATATCTATATTTGAGATATCAAGATTGAAGAAAAAACCTAAAATAGAAACAAATTTCAAAGCCTCAGTCCATGGTAAGAAATCCTTGAGCATCTCTTGTAATATTGAGAAACAAGAAGTTGATACAGAACTAGAAGAAATCATTGCCATGATTGCTAAGACAGAAAGGAAAGGTAAAGGAAAATATGAAGGACAACTACCATTCAAATGATTTTCATGCAACAAAGTTGGTCACTTTGCATCCAAGTTTCCTACAAGAGTCAAGAAGTTCAGATCAGATTAGAGACCCAAATATACTAAGGAGTGCTATCATGTTGAAGATGGTGTGACTGATGATGATTCAGGAGAAGATGAAATTGGATTCATTGCAATTAAAGATAATGAAAAAATGATTGAAACAATAGAAATTGAAGATGAAATAAAAGCACAATAATTGGCTTTAGTTTCACAAGCAGACATCAGAATAGTTTGGATCATAGACAGCAGGTGTTCACATCACATGATAGGAGACAAAGATAGATTTGTATATCTAGTCAAATACAAAGGTTGCATGGTTAGATTTCGAGATAACACTCCCAAACCTATCATAGGTAGAGGATCTATCACCTTAGATGGAAAGAACAAGACATATGATGTTTTATATGTTGATGGTTTACATCATAACCTACTGAGTGTTGGATACTTTCTTGATAAAGGATATCAGTTAGAATTCAAAAAAAACACGCGCATTATTAACAAAAAAGAAGGAGACATGATTGCATTAGGATCAAAGAGAAAAGGTAATGTCTTTTAGCTTAACTCCGGATTAAGTTGTTTTGTTGCAAAATTGGATGACTGTTGGTTATGGCACAAAAGACTTTGTCATATCAATTTCGACAACATAGTAAAAATAAGCAATGTAAAAGCAGTAAGAGACCTTCCTAGTATTGAAAGACTAGTTGATACTATGTGTAGGGAATGTGTGATGGGTAAGCATGTGATAACCTCAATCAGAAGCAAATAGAACTCTGCAGAGAACAAATTAGATCTAGTGCATACATATTTATGTGGACCTACTCAAACAAGATCTTACTATGGTAAAAGATATTTCATTTTGTTTGTTGATGATTTCTCCATAATGATGTGGGTTGAGTTCTTGAAAGAAAAATATGAAGCTTTTGAGAAGTTCAAAATATTCAAATCTAAAGTTAAAAATGAGTCTGGATTAAAGATAAAATGTCTGAGATCTGATAGAGGAGGAGAATTCACCTCTTACAAGTTTCTTGAGTACTGCGGAGAACATGGGATCAAAAGACAACTAAGTGCACCTTGAACCCCTCAAAAAAATGGAATTGCAGAAAGGAGGAATAGGATAATACTTGACACAATGTGCACTATCCTAATTGAAGGAAAAGTTGCACACACCTATTGGAGAGATGTAGTCAATACAACTGTCTATACTATCAACAAAATTCAACTAAGACTAGGCACAGAAAAAACACCTCATAAACTTTGGTTTGGTAATGTACCTATAGTAAAATACTTCAGAATCTTTGGAAGAAAGTGCTACATCAAGAGAGATGATGTTGTTGGAAAATTTGATGCTAGAAGTGATGAAGGTATTTTTCTTGGTTACTCTACTAAGAGAAAATCATATAGATGTTTTAATTTAAGGTTGAAGAAAATCATTGAAAGAGCACATGTGAAGATTGATGAGAAGTTCATGATTAAAGAAAGATACTATAAATATGAACCTATGATTGAAGATAAACATAGACCTATCAATAAATAAAAATTTATAGAAGAAATGTTTGACTATATTGATGTATCATGCAATAATACTAAACCAAGTCAAGAAGAATCACAGATCACAGATGACAGTGTCACACCTAAAATATCAAAATATACATTCAGATACCATTCAAAAGAAGATATCATTGGAGATCAGAGCAGTAAAGTTTTTACAAGATCCAGAGAAAAAGGTTCAACCATTGATGAAGATGTATGTTTACTTTCACAAATTGAACTCTTAAGTGTTGAAGATGCGTGTAATGATTCAGATTCGCAAACTAAAATGCAAGAAGAATTAGATCAAATAATAATGAAACATGAGAATTGGTTCGTAGACCTTATGACAAGAACGTGATTGGAACGAAGTGGATATTTAGAAACAAAATGAATGAAGATGGTACATTAATAAGAAATAAAGAAAGATTGGTATGTAAAGGATATGCACAAAGAGAAGGAATTGAGCATTCTGATACATTTGCCCCTGTGAGAAGACTGGAAGATATAAAGTTGTTTTTAGCTTATGAAACATTCAAAAACTTCAAAGTATATCAGATGGATGTGTTATACACTAAATTTGCGCCTCTGATCTCAAGCTCTCTTGGTCTTGATAATCCAGTATAACAAGGCAATCATCTCCAGGTTGTGGGACCTATGCTAACTGAGATGAGACCTCTAGGTTCTAGGCTGGTTCCTCTTGGATAATCACCTTAATTTGCTTCTTAAATAGGAAAGTAAACTTTTGAGGGAAAGGGATAGAAGGATTGCTTTGAAAGGGAAATGACTGAAAGAAAACTACCTACTAGGTGATGCACCGAAAATGGCATGAAAACATAACACACACAGGATAAACTCCTGGTTCAACTAACTCTAAATTGTAAGTAAAACACAAGTCCCTTGTATAGGAATGCATAAATATTTCATAACAAGGTCATGAGTAAACCAGTTAAAAGGAAAGACTTCTTCACAGTTAACAGCTTTAAACAATAAAACACTAGTTACAACCTGCAAGAAGACATACTCTT
>MU226059.1:3528359-3541716 GCA_018584345.1 Thuja plicata | reverse complement strand
CAACAAGCTTCGGATGGTCATGGAAAACCCTAACCCTAAAATCACAGGAGAGAGGAAAAGAGAGAGAAGAGGCGGTGGAGAATGACTGAGTCAAATAGATATTCACAGATATTTTCCTGGTCTTCTCGATCTGGCAATTGAAAATTAGATTTGGTAGATGGTGGATAGTAGCATTTATGTTCATTCTGAATATTCATGCACACCTGTTCACCTATATTTCTCTGCAATAACTGCCCCTCTTGTCTGTGAACAGTGCATGGCCAAGTGTTCTCCTTGTCATCGCCCAAGACTTCCTCTCTAAGCTTCCTGGCACTTCTGGAAACTCAGTCATAATTCTGCTCTGTTCTGAAACACACTGAACCTCCTCCCTTCACCAACATTGAAATAAATCTATTCAAATATCGGAAGACTGCTCTGTGTATGATTTCCTGTGACTAGAAACCCTCTGATCAATTCTGGAACACGAGCACACAGGACCATGGCTGCCGAGCATTCACAGTGCCAAACTTGCCGCCATATTTCAAATTCAAATTCCTGTGACCTCGCAACTGACCGTGGTCTCCTTTTCATGAGCATCAATCCTTAACCATGGTATCATCTCATGACCTAGTGAAAAAGCACTTTTTACCCTTGGCCAACCTGAGTCACAATCCGGTGACATGGCGACTGTGAAAAATCAAAGTCGCGAGGAGATCAGCTTAACTCATCATCCGTCTAGCGACCCTGCACCTAACTGTCACCTTAGACCGTCATGGTTTGTCGCCCCATCTCCAGATGCTAATTCTCCATCCCGAGACCACGTGACAAAGCCTAGTCACCAAGTCGGGAGAACCTATGTCTAAGCCTTTGACCCTTTCTTGACAGTCAACATGTGCCCTTTAACCTTTCTAGCGACATCCCAACTGACCCTTGGCGCTGAGTCGGGAGTACTTTTCTCATAGGGCACTTTGATCACCAGAATTAGCGACCACCGTAGGATCATCTGAGCTTTGTATCAGACGGCTTCCGTTAAGTCGCTGAAAAACTAAGCATACCCTTAACTTATCCAGCGATCCTGCGACTGAAGGCAAAGAAACACTTAGTCTCCATGTTGCGTGATCCATTTCCTCTGTCTAGCGATTACCCGACTGAGGGCTCGCATCCACACGTCTTATGCCATCTGTCACACAGCCACTGGTTACTTTTCTGCACACTGGGACGCTGAGTCACCATTCTATTCTGGCAACAAGGTGACTGGGGACCACAGACGGCTAGTCGCGAAGTCGTGAGCACATTTCCCTGACCATTGAATTCTTCACGCGATCAAGCGACTGAGGTGGGCCCCTGCTTCATAAGACCTATGACATATCATCCGATGATTACGCGACTGAAGACTAAGTAGTGAAGTTTGAGAACAAAGATAGAATATTCCTTATGGTTCAGAGACTACGCGACAAAGGGAAAAGCGAAGTCAGGAGATAAAAAGGAATATTCGCCCAGGGTCACGCGATCAACCGACTAAAGGCTTGGGTCCCACTTATCACAAGGGTTAAATGACATATCTGGTGACCACGTGACTGAAGACTTGTAGCTAAGTCAGAAGACGCAGAGGGAATATTCAGAAAGATCACCAGACCACGCGACATAAGGAAAAGAGAAGTCGGGAAAAGAACAGGAATATTCGTCCAGGGTCACGCGATGAGGCGACAAGAAAAAAGCACATGCCATAAGTGACTTGGAAAAAGTAACTGTGAAATATAACATGCCAAGGCTTAGGGCTTAAAACATCATTTAAACATGAAGTACTAGGGTTTATTTCATGATTTTTTGAGGGTTTAACAGAGCCAAGACCTGGAGACCATGAAGAATAATGACAGAGGATTGCCAGAAAGGGCAGACCAGGCCAAATTGCACAGAAATGAGAAATTTAGGCAACAGGATGTCAAGTCAGCTTTCCTGAACTGTGACTTGAAAGAAGAAGTCTACATAGAGTAGCCTGAAGGATTCAAACTTTCAGACATGGTATGTAGACTAAAGAAATTCCTTTATGGACTTAAACATTCCCCAAGAGCATGGTATGAGAGACTAGATGGCTACTTAACAAAGATTGGATTCAAAAAGGGAGTACTAGATTGCAAATTATTCACTAGAGAGACACCTGAAGGATTACTACTTGTTACTATCTTTGTTAATAACATTATCTTTGAAGGAAATGACAAGCTTAGTGCAAAATTTGCAAAAGAGATGCAGAGTGAATTTGAAATAAGCATGATTGGGCCTATAAAATAATTTTTGGGATTAAATGTAAAGAAAACAAATAGAGGTATATTCATAAATGAGTCTAAATATATGAAGGATATATTGAAGACATTCAAAATGGAAGATTGGGAGCCAGTAAGCACTCCCATGATAAAAGGAAGCAAGCTTTCTAAAAATGATGACTCCGCGGCAGTTGGAAAAACACTTCACAAATCCATGATAGGAAAACTCATATATCTCACTCAATCTAGACCATATATATCTAATGTAGTTGGAATTTTTGGGATATTTGCAGCTAAACCTAAATAGAATCACCTAATGGCAATAAAAATAATATTCAGATATCTAAAGGGAACTATAGACTATGGTTTATGGTATCCTAATTCAGAAAATTTAGAACTTCATGTATACACAGATGTGGATTGGGTAGGTTGCATTGATGAAAGAAAGAGTACCTCAGGAGGAGCAATATTTCTTGGAGATAGGTTGGTCACTTGGACAAGCAAGAAGAAAAACTTTATTTCTCAGCCAATAACAGAAGCTGAGTATGTAGCAGCCGCTTTAAATTGTTCAATAATGGTTTGGATCAAACAGATGATTAAAGACTTTGGAATTCAGATTGATTATCCCATTGTCATCCATTGTTACAACACCAAAACCATTAACATTTTAAAGAACCCTATGATGCATGCAAAGACAAAACACATAGAAATAAAATATCATTTTGTAAGAGAAAAAGTTGCAGAAAGAGAAGTGAAGCTAGATTATGTGAGCACTAAAGATCAGTTGGCAGGTATATTCATGAAACCATTATCAAAATATACTATTGAGTATCCTAGGAAGAAGCTGGGAGTAATTCCCTTCCCTGAGTCTGATTAGAACTCACAGAAAATGCATTAGTCCTTTGTGACTGATGAGTGGTTGAGTACTCTACTTCTGGAGTAGTACCTATGCTTATTTGTATTTGGCATCCTTTGCCATTGATGTCAAAGGGGGAGTATATAGTAAGGGGGAGCATATACTCTGGGGGAGTATATAGTCATGAAAATAAAAACATAGTCAAAGGAGTTGCAGCAGTGAAGAGGAACCTTTGATGAGGATATTCAAAATATTGTAAAAAGAAAGATGACACTATTGGATTGATGGTTCTTTTAATCATATGTTTCCATCAATGTCAAAGTGGGAGATTGTTGGAGATTTTCCTTTATGCAAATAGATGACAGTATGTTTGTCATTGATGACAACATATAGTATAGAATTATGTTCTGTATCCACTTTTCAATATGGATATATGGAAGCCTTGCATGGTTGTTTTTATGTTTCAGACATAGTTACTATGCCATGTTCATAAAAATAGATTCATATGTTCAGTAATAGTTAAGCTATGTTACTCTATTTACCATCCACACTTTCAGAGGATTGTTTTCAGTAAGCCATTAGTAATTTTATTTATTATTTAGTTGTGTCTATCCATGGGATATGTGTGTTCATATTCATTTTTAGTTATGAGTCTAAGTTAATTAACCAAAGGCGCTAATCGTGTTTCAACTGAAGGATGATTTTTGGGTAATTTTGGTAGAGCCAACTCTGTGTAGAGATGCATCTATTTGTTTTGAGTTGCACGATTCTAATTATGTTGTGTTCTTTGTTTAGCTGACAAGTGAAGCATTAGAGGGATTCGTACAGCTGACAAAGATCATATCTTTTGGAGAAGATACTTATAGTATTTCATTTGAAGATCACCAAGCGGAATGATAATAAAAGAGACAGAAAAGGAACATAAAAGAATGCTGATTATTTTGGGACACTAAAGCCATTTCATTCATCAATCAAAGATCTATGTGAAGAAGAAGAGAGTGTATACAATTCATTGCAATTGATCATGTTAGGAGGTCTACTCAAATAGTTCATTATCAGATATAGTGTATATCTATTTTACTGAAGGTTGCAGCCTTAAACATTTTAGCAATGTGCTTTTGGACAGTGAGTCCTCACCCCTAACAAGGTTATTTGTAAAAAACTCCTAACAGGGTCTGACCCTTAACCAGGTCACTGTACTTATTTCATTGTAAATATCAACTCCTAACAAGGTTGTAAGATCTTCTAACATGGATTATTATACTCAAGTACACTTCTTAGTGGGTGCTAATTCCGATCGGGGATTTTACCTAATTTTGTTTCCTCGTAACCAAAATTGTGGTGTTCTATTTTATGTTCTCTTATTTTGTATATGCTTAATATTACTCTACACTTAATATGAAGGAAAGAATTAAACTAGCTGATAACTGATTCACCCCCCTCTCAGTTATCCCTTTGGACTATTCCAATAATTTTGATCTCCTCCGATGAAATTATGGTCATCGGTTGTATCTTTCTTTTCTCCTTCTCTTGCATCCTTGGGTATGCTTGCATCAGGCTCAGGAGTCTTCTTGTTCTGTGACATTATATTGATTGCTTGAATCAATAATGGAATCTTGTCTGGTATGTGTACTTGTGCAGAATCTGTTGTAGTGTCTTGTTCGTCAGTTTGGTACTTGACAATAGTGACATCTTCATCTTTATGTATCTCATCTGCAGGATCTCCTCTGGTAATATGTTTGGGGCTCTCTGTAGCTTGATTATCCTGGGTCTGTTGATTTTTGGTAAGAGCTATTTGTGGCTTGGGACTTGTATCCTTTTTAGGAATATCAAGTATATTTCTCCATTCATCCTCACTCTTCTTGACTAGTTACAGTAGATGTCCTTAAAGCACTTGGTATGCTCTCAACTTCGGTGAGAACCTTTTGGAGTGATTTTTTCATCATCCCTTTAATTTCCTCCATTTTTTTATTCTGGAGGCATGACAAATACTAGGGCTCTTTCCCTAATCTCTTTATCAGAGTGTAAAGCAAATGTCCATCTTTCTGATAATCTATCTTGAAGTTATTTTGTAATTTTTTCATCAAATTGTATAGGTACATATTTGAATTTTATCAATCCTTTTATCAATGCTTCCTCAACCTTGTCTGATGTCTGGGCTCTAATGTTAGCCACTTTCTTACAATGGTGTCGGTTAAGCCATCTATTTTTGCAATTGACTCACATATCTCATCAATAGTTTCAGGAATCTTAGTCTTTTTTGTTTGGATAGATTCATCCTTGTAGAAGAGCCCCAAACTATACCAAAAAAATCCATAAAGGTTCAAGATACCTTTCCAATACCATATAGTCTAGGACTCTCCTAGAGTTGCAAAAACCCACACACAAGATTAGATCCACTTCCTAGTCTTTACTACTCTTAGGGTATTCTTAGCCACAACTTAGAACCAATCATTCTAGGGATGGGATAGGGGTTCTAAAAGGTTAGACACCTTAGCTAGATGTAATAAAATACAAATCCCACACTTACTCAACTCTGCGACTCAATTTGGACACTTAACCCATTATAGGGCTACAAGGAGCAAGAATGGATAAATGAAGTAAAATCACATGGAAATCCACCAAATCAAGTCTTAACCACCCTAAAATATTTCAATTCACTCACCAAAAATACCCTCCAATCCAGGACTCTTGACCAATCTCCTAACTCCTGTTGTTCACAATTCTCTCCTAGGCCTAATTGAGCAACTAGGCCACTTTTCCAAAGAAAGTTCCTTAAGTTCTATTCACTTTCAAATACTATCAGTTTTAACACCTATGGGATCACACAAAACTACTAAATCCAAGGATTTAGGTCTTCATTCCATCCCTAGCCCTAGTTGTGCTTCAAAAACCAAATTCTGAACTATCAAAACTTTACAATTGATTCAGTCCCACAATAGAGTAAGGTTTTCCAACATTTTCATACATTTCCCAAGTAGTTACAACCACAAAAAGTGGTTGTGAATGTTGGGATTCAAAATTTGTACTTTTTGACAAAAAGTTGCATTATGCAACATTGACAACTTTGACATCATTTGACAACTTTTAACAAAACATGTTTAATGTGACTAAACTTGCAAAGTTTTTTGTGTATACTCCATAGGAGACCATATAAGGGATAAATTAACATTTATACCCTTCATTAGTTTCCCTAGACTATTCTATCCTAATCTACCCAATATTGTCCAAATTGACTAAGGTAGACAACTAGGTTTATAACATCACTTAATGTCCCCTTGTATTACAATTTAGGACTTATTGATGACATTTTATCCAAGAACCAATCAATAACCTAAGCCTTTGTTCTTGGGTCCTCTAATTTGCTTATGGTGAATTAATTTAGGGGTGCTCCTGCAACATACTCCTGAGGTGCGTTGATCTCAAGTCCTCTTGCGATGAGGTCCTCTAAACAGGAGCCATGGCTCTGAATTTATTGCTCATTCATCCATACAGATTCTTCCTTAGGTATTTCACCAAATATTTGTTATAAACATTCTTTCTTTTTTGTTTGATGATCTTTTTCTCCTGGTTCTTCTTAGGCTTCTTTGGTTCATGAGAGAGTATACCTGCAACATCTTCTTCAAGCTCTCCAACATGTAATTCAGAACCTACATTCACATCACCTTTATATGGGTTTAGATCACAAATATTGAATATATGGGAGATATCAAAGTGTGAGGAAAGTTCAATATCAGATGAATTCAACCCATGCTTTTTCAATATTAGACAGGGTCCCACTTTCTTCATGAGTAGTTTAGTGTGTTTTCCCTTATGCAATATTTACTTCTTCAAATATTCCTACACCAAGTCTCCAACTTGCAACTGGACTTCTCTCCTATGCTTTTCCTTGGCTTGTTTATACTTTTATGAACTCTTCTCAAGTGCCAATCTCACTGAATCATGAATTTCTTTCATACTCTCTACAAACTCTTCTCCTTGAGCAATAATTGGAGTGTTTGGTGGAAGTTCTCTGAGTTCCAAGATACCTCTTTGACTTTTCCCCCACACAACCTGGAAAGGGATCTTCCCTGTTCTCCTATTGACGAATTCATTTAAAGAAAAATCTTCTTTGGGTAGGACTAAATCCCACTTATCTCCATACTTCTTTGTCTGACACCTAAGTAGGTTTCCATGTTATTTGTTGACATCTTCTGTCTACCCATCTTTTTGTGGATGGTAGGCAGAACTAAATCGTAGATTGGTCCCTAACCTCTTCCATAAGTTCCTCCAAAACAAATCAATAAACTTTACATCTCTATCAGATAGAATTATTTGAGGTAAGCCATGTATCCTCACTATTTCCTTGAATAATATGTTTTCTATAGAGGATGTATCATTTGTACTTTTACAAGGGATGAAGTGGGCCATTTTACTAAACCTGTCCACTACAACATAGATGCTATCATACCCCTTTTATGCTCTAGGTAATCCCATCATAAATTCCATGTTGCAACTCTCCCAAGGCCTTGTAGGAATAGGTAGAGGTTGATACAACCCTGCATTTGTAGATGTTCCCTTGGCCCTCCAAAAAATGGTGCATGTCTCCAAAATTCTCCTTACTTAAGTCTATATTTTTGGCCAATTATAGAACCTCCTCACATGTTCCAAAGTCTTATCCAAACCAAAATTTCCTCCCATGTTGCCTGCATGTTTCTCCCTAATGATGTTCTCCCTCATTGAAAACTTTGGGATGCATAACTGATGTCCTCTGAACAGTAGACCATTTTGGGTCAAGTAATATGCATAGTCAACATGATAAGCCTCAAAAAAGTCTGAACATACTTTATAAATGACACTGAACTCATCATCATCCTTATATATATCCTTCAATGAATCAATTCCTACACTTTGAAGTTAGATTTCTTGTGCTCTTAGATTCCTCCACCTCAATGCATTTTCCACCATATTGGAAACTCCCTTCTTGTTTTTTTATTGAAAAGGTGTAGGATTGGATTTATTCCACCCATTTCATATGTTTGTGGCTTAGTTTCTCTTGACTATTCAAGAAACTCAATGCTTGGTTGTCTATGAAGACAACACATTCCTTTGGCAGAAGGTAATGCCTCTATTTCTTCAATGAATGGACTAAGGCATACAGTTCCAATTCATAAAAGGAATATTTCCTCTTTGCTTCATTCAGTTTCTCACAAAAAAGGCTATAGGCCTCCCTTCTTGGCTTAAGACAGCCCCTATAACTAGGTTAGAAGCATCACATTCAATAGTAAATATATTTTGAAAATTATGAAACACTGGGATAGGTTTCTCCATTACCTTTTCCTTTAGCATTTGGAAGGGTTCTTCAGCACCTTTGTTCCCCCAAAAACTTTCACTTTTGTCCACCCTTAACGGTTTCAAGGATAGGAGCACAAAACTGACTGAAATTCCTAATGAACTTTCTATAAAAAGATGCATGCCCATGAAAAATCCTAACTTCTGTCATGGTTCTAGGAGAAGGCCAATTCAAGATGGCTTCTACCTTCTAAGGGTCCATTTTGATGTTCCCTCCTAAGATCACAAATTCAAAATATAAAAGATCTTCCTGCATAAAAATGCATTTCTCCAAATTTATAAAATGCTCCTCTTCATGCAATCTCTTCAGGACTAAGTTAAGGTGTTCCAAATTTTCCTCCTTATTCTTGCTAAAAAATGTTCAAATGTACACTATGACAAATTTTCCAGATGTCCCAAATGTACACTATGAAATTGTTTCCAAGGAATGGTTTGAGCACTTCATTCATGAGCCTCATGAATATGCTCGAATCAATTGATAGGCCAAAGGGCATCACTCTCCACTCATACAAGCCTTCATTGGTTTTAAAAGCAATTTTCCATTTATCACCAGTCCTAATCCTAATTTGGTGGTGGCCACTTTTCAAATCCACCTTGGAATAGCACCTTGCACCTCCTAAGTGATCCAATAGATCCTCTATCCTAGGCATAGGAAACATATACCTAATTATGATTCTATTTATTTCTCTAGAATTAGTGCACAATCTCTATGTGCCCTCCTTCTTAGGAAACTTAACCCACTATAGAGCTACAAGGAGAAATAATGGATAAATGAAGGAAAATCACATGGAACTCCACCAAATAAATTCTTACCTACCCTCAAATGTGTCAATACACTCACCAACAACATCCTCCAAGCTAGGACTCTTGACCAATCTCCTAATTGTTGTTGTTCACAATTCTCTCCTAGGCCTAATTGAGAAATTAGTCCACTCTTCCAAAGAAACTACCTCAAGTTTGATTCAATTTCCAATCCTTCCAATTGTAATACCTGTGGGATCATACAAAAATAATAAATCCAAGGATTTAGGTCTTCATTCCATCCCTATCCCTAGTTGTACTTTAAAAATCAAACTATGGGTAGTCACATCTAGATGCTTGTCCAGGCTTTAATGTTTTCTCCCTCCATCAAATGCCTCCTGATCTAAGACCTCAAAAGTATTAAAATACATCCTCCTTCCTTTCTCTCCACCAAGGCTTAGATTTTTCCAATGGTGGAGTCTCTGGGAAAGATGAATGTTGTCTCGAAACCCTAGTTAGGGCCTTCTTGTGACCACTAGACAGTCAAAATTGAATAAATTTTGATCCTCTACACTTCCAACCTTCAAACCACTTGCCAAATTCACCGAAGATATAGGACCAAATTTTGGAATCCTTCAGTGGTACATTGGGATCCATACAACTCAGAAAATAGTTCAAAATACAGGAAAATAGTTGAATTTTATTGATTTCACTATAAAAGATTTACAATTGATTCATTCCCACCGTGGAGTAAGATTTTCAAACCTTTTCATACATTTCCCAAGAAGTTTCAACAGACAAAATTGGTTGTGAACATTGCTATTCAAAATTTGCACTTTTTGACAAAAAGTTGCATTATGCAACTTTGACAACATTTGACAAATTTTAACAAAAGATGTCTAATGTGACTAAACTTCCAAAATTTTGTGTTTAGAATCCATAGGAGACCTTAGAAGGGATAAATTAAAATTTATACCCTTCATTAGGTTCTCTATACTATTCTAGCCTAATCTACTCAATATTTTCCAAATTGACTAAGGTAGACAACTAGGTTTATTACATCACCTAGTGTCCCCTTATCTTACAATTTAGGAATTATTGATGAAATTCGATCCAAGACCTAATCAATACCCTAACCCTTTGTTCCTGGTTCCTCTGATGTGCTTATGGTGGATGAATTTGGCGGTGCTCTAGCACTAATCCTTCTCTATGTCCTCTATGTCTTCCCTTGTTCTTAGGAACCTTCTTCTTTTTTTTGGTCCCATTTTCTATGTTTGAGGTTTCCTTTTATAGGTCCTTACTTTTCCTTTCTTTATCAGTGAAGGAATTGCATCTTTTTTTGTCTGACTTCTAGTCCTAGATGCAGTAGTGGTCCTAGGTTTCTTTTCTGGTGGAGGTAGTGGCATATCCGACTCTGTAGACTTTGATTCTCTCTCCTTCTTAGCTTCAGCGAAGGGTGACTGACCCTCAGTTTCTTCTTTATGTTCAATTTCCTCTTAATTCACCGATATCATTTTCTACAAGTTATTAACCATCTTGTCTTTCTTCCTATCAATCTTCTTCACAACTAAGCCAGTTTTAATCCTTTCTTTGGCTTCCTCATAAGTTCTAAAATTGGGTTGTGATTTGTCTAATGGCTCATTTATCAATGCCTCAATATCATTTGATGCTTGATCTATGTTCACCTCACAGTAAAGTGGAGATAGCCATGCTTTCCTCAGTACCATTAGCTTGATGTATGAATAGTTAGTGTCTACCATAAACCATATGTGAGTCTTGAACTTTTCTATTAACAATTTTGGAATCCTTACTCTCTGGTGCAGGAGCCCCTAGGTAGGACTAGAAAGGTACCTAGGGATTCTATTTTGTTTTTATCTTGTAATGGTCTTATCCAAACCACTAGTGCAATAAGGGGACTAAACAAGTCCTAGTGTGAAGTGTATGATTTTAGGATGCCTTAATAGGTCCTTAGTGACCTTATTTGAAATATTGTCCACACTAGGTCAAATAGGGAATTTTATGCATTATGATGTCAAATTGGACAAGTAAGGGACTTGAGGTCCTATTGGAATGTTATAACACCTTAGATAGGAATTTGGTTAAGTTTGGTAGACTTATGACCAAGTTTGGATAGCAAATCCAAAAAGATGTAAAAGTTGTCAATGTTGTCATTGAGTACATTGACAACATTTGTTGCATGATTTCAACTTCAAGAAATTGGTTTCATAACTATTTGAAACCATTGATTTTGTGTCTTTGTCAACTACTTAAGGATATCCTTGACCTTTTGAAAGGTTTGGCTTGTTTTTGTAAGTGTGTGTACGAACTTGGCAATAGAAAGAATAGTCACATTTTTTTTTTTGAGCAATTGGTGTTTTAATGGATTGAATTAAGTACTATAATCCATTGAAGTGTTAGAGTAGGTATTTTTTAATTTTTCTATGTGGTGTTGGATTTCCATTTTGTAAGATTTTTTTTAGTCTTTTAAATTATTTTGTGTTCTCCTCAGTCGCTGGTCTAAACCAGGCAACTGGTGAAGATGGGGTCATAGATCCTCTTCCCATAGTGGAATCTACACGAGCCTTGGGATTAGGATGATGAATACATGTACATATTGTATAGTGAAGGAGGGTCCATGTAAAGCATGGGAGCTAATTTTAATGTGATTCCATAGGCGAGTCAGAGTTCCATTGTTAGGGATCACAGGAAGTTGCAGAGATAACGGAAGGGATTGAAAGAATTCATTTCTTCAATCAATGATTGTGGAGAGGCAAAGTTGTGTGTGGAGGATCCCCAAAGCATGGGAGATAATTTTGATGTGATTCCCTAGGTGAGCCAGAGTTGCATTGCTAGGGATCACAGGAAGCTGCAGAGCTAATGGAAGGGATTGAAAGCATTCATTGCTTCAATCAGTGATTTTGGAGAGTTAGAGTGGTGTGTGGAGGAGCCCCAACTTGAAATATAAGATAGGGTGAAGAGTTAAGTGTGCCAAGAACAAGTTCTTTTGTGCAGACAGACTTAAGGCTTAGAAACCTTGATTTCTAGGCATGGTTTTAGGAGACACTATATAGACACTTTGGACCAAAAAGACCTATAAAATATTTAGTATCTTGATAAATGGTATCAGTATCCACTATTATTTTTCCAACTTGTTAAGGAGTTGTACAAGTTATTGTAGAAAAATAGCCTAATTAGGCCCAATGCTTGTAGCCCTATTTTGCGTGAATTTGGCTTTGTTCTTGGAACTTATTTAGGGTTTTAGTGTAAAGGAAGTTTGTGGACATTATATTAAACCCAATTAACCATCTAGTCAACTAACTCTCCATATGTAAGAGTTATTGATCAGTTTGGATCAATTTGTGAAGATAGGCAAGAAGAGCACCATTACTAGGTGCTGAAGTATTTTTATTTTCTTGTTCATGTACTCAAGATAAAATTGTGTGGGATCTTGAGAGAGGGATCCTTGTAGGTTAGGGTTAGTTAAGAACCCTAATTAGGCTAGAGAAGAGGCATATTGAAGACCTTAGTGGAGGATAGGGTAGGAAAAAAAGGCTTGCTGTTACATCTGAGTGATATCAGAGCAAGTTAAAGACTTGGGAAGTCAGTGTATGTTTGCAGCTACTGGTGCATCAATAGGAGACTTAAGGATAGTGAATAATGCAAAATTAGCTAAGGAGGTTGATGAGAAAAAGGAGAACATACTCCTTGAAGAAGCATTATAAGGAATGAAGATAAGGCTAGAAGAAGTTACAAATGTAGCAACTAGAAACAGGGAAGTGGAAAGTAGTGATAGGGGTAAAGAAGTGGCCGTAGAAGACCCTATCCCTGAACCCGACCCTGTCTTGAATGAAGAGCCCTTTTTGAAAGCCATAAAATCCCTAGGAGGAAAGGAATTAGAAGGAATACCATTGTTTAGTGGAAAGATTAACATTGAGGAAGTGATGAATTGGATTGAAGGAATGGAGAACCATTTTGAGTGTGAAGGGGTGACAGAGGCACACAAACTAAAGGTGTCAAAATCAAGACTTAGAGGGTCAGCCCTAACATGGTGGAAATACCTTCAAGATGAGAGGGTTAGATTGGGTAAGAAACTCATAGCCAATTGGAATGCAATGGTGACCAAGCTAAAGGAGAATTATCTTCCAGAGGACTATGAGATCCAACTTCATAGGTAAATATAGAATTTGAA
>MU226059.1:3489576-3528231 GCA_018584345.1 Thuja plicata | reverse complement strand
GAGGGTTAGATTGGGTAAGAAACTCATAGCCAATTGGAATGCAATGGTGACCAAGCTAAAGGAGAATTATCTTCCAGAGGACTATGAGATCCAACTTCATAGGTAAATATAGAATTTGAAGTAAAAATATTTGGATATGACCTCATATACAGAGGAATTCCAAAGATTGTGTCTTAGGTCTAAGAAGAAAGAAGAGGAGTTAATCAAATTTGCTAGGTACTTAGGTGGATTGACATGGAACATCCAAGAAGAGATTAGCCTATGGAAACCTACCAAAGTTCAAAGGTTGCATAAAATAACCCTAAGAGTGGAAGAAAAGAATAGGAAGAAGGGTGATTCTAACTTCAAAAATAATAGAGGTAGAGGAAGAGACCAATGGGTTCAAAGAGGAGGCTATCAAGGAAGAGGCAGTGAGAAAAGGAAACAAGGGGAGAACAAGCTGACAGAGCATAATACTAAAAGAACTCAAAGAGGAGGATATACCAGAGGTAGGGGTAATTAAGGAGGTCCTAACAGAGGAAGAGGAGGTAGAAGTAACTCATAATTTGCAATTATGAAGTGTTACAACTATGGTCAATTATGACACCTATCATATAGATGTCCTAACAAGCCTGTTGCATCAAATAGTGATAAAATAATAGCATATGCCCAGGAAGACACTTGAAGTGTCAAAGCTCCTAAGATTGACCATATAGATTTAGAGATTGGTGAGAACTTACTGTTTAGAAGGCTATTAATAAGAAAACCAACTAAGGATGAACCCAAGCATTGGAGGGACTTTTTTAGGATAAGATGCAAGATCCTTGGAAATGTTTGTAAGGTGATAGTGGATTCTGGTTCCACTGATAATATCATCTCAGAGGAAGCACTCAACAAACTCAAGTTGACAAAATTACGCCATGTAATCCCTATAAGGTGATATGGCTCAAAAAAGGCCAAAGTGTATTAATAAATGAGTAGACATGTGTTGAATTCTCCATCAAAGGGTATAAGGATAAACTCTTGTGTGATATCCTAGCAATGGATGCTTGTCATTTTCTGTTAGGAAGACCTTGGCTATTTGACAATGGGGCAGTATATGATGGGAAGGAGAATTCTATAATATTCTAGAAAGGATGCAAAACTTTCAAGATTTAGTCTTTGCTAGAAGAGGAAGAGCCATAATACAAGACTCCTAATGATATTTTGTGTAGTGGAAAGGAGTTTGTGAGGGATCTCCAGGATGATGAGAATGAAGGGTATGCCATTGTTTTAAGACCTAAGGAGGAAGAAAATCTAGTCAAAGACCCATTACCATCAGAGATACAAGAATTTCTTGAGAAGTATAAGGACATAGTGAGCGATGGAACTCCTACAACATTACCTCCTAGAAGGGTAATAAGTCATCAGATAGACTTTATCCTTGGTGCATCTTTTCCTAATAAGGTAGCTTATAAGCTACCGTTGATCAACAGTTGGAAGTGGCTAGGCAGGTATAAGAAATCTTGGATCAAAGCTTGATCAAGAAGAGTATAAGGCCATGTGCAGTCCTGGTTGTGTTGTCATCCAAGAAGGGAGGAAAATGGAGAATTTGCATAGATTCAAGGGCTATAAACAGAATCACAATAAGGTATAGGTTCCCCATGCCTAGGATGGAGGATCTCATGGATTTCCTTGGAGGGGCAATGTACCTTACCAAGTTGGATTTGAAGTGTGGGTATAACCAAATTAGGGTGAAAGAAGGGGATGAATGGAAAATGACATTCAAGACCATAGATGGGTTATATGAATGGCTTGTGATGCCATTTTGCCTCACAAATGCTTCGCAAACATTCATGAGGCTCATGAATGAAGTTATCAAGGAATTCATTGGGAAGTTTGTAGTTGTATATCTTGATGATATAATGATATTTAGAAAGAAAAAAGAGGAGCATATAAAGAATGTAGAGCCAGTGTTGCAGAGATTGCATGAAGAGAAGCTGGCTATCAATCTTGAAAAATGTGAGTTATTCAAGCAAGAACTAGTATACTTAGGCTTTGTAGTGTCCAAAGGGTCTTTGAATATGGATCAAGAAAAAGTTGCAACCATCCTAAACTAGCCAACACCTACCACAGCCACTGAGGTAAGAAGTTTCCATGGCTTAGCCCAATTTTATAGGAAATTTATGAGGAGCTTTAGTAGTATTTGTGCTCCTTTAATAGATACCATCAAGGGTGGGGTCAAAACTAAGTTTAGGTGGACCTTAGAAGAAGGAAAAACCTTTGAGATGTTGAAGAAACAAGTAGCCACTGAACCTATCCTACAATTGCCTAGTTTTGATAAATTGTTTATTATTGAATGTGATGCAAGTGGGATGGAAATAGGGGGTGTGTTGAGTCAAGAAGGCATGACAGTGGCCTTCTTTAGTGAGAAAATAAATTAAGATAAGAATAAATATCCTTCTTATGACTTAGAAGCTAAGTCTTAATACTGATGCTAGCCACATAGCCTATTTTTTCTTTAGGGAGATTGTGAGAATCCATGGTCTTCCCGTAAGTATAGTATCAGATAGGGATGTGAAGTTTATGAGCCATTTCTGGAGAACAATGTGGACTAGATTGGGTACCAATATTTCTTTTGGTTCAACCTACCATCCCCAGACAAATGGCCAATCTGAGGTGGTCAATAGAGTGTTGGGTAACCTATTGAGGTGCCTAACCAAGGAGTATGGCAAGACTTGGGATGTGGTCATTCCCCAAGCAGAGTATGCATATAATGACAGTAAGAGCAGAATGATAGGGAGAAGCCCATTTGAGGTAGTTTATGAGATGCACCCAAGAGGTGTGTGTGAGATTAGGGATCTTGGAGGCATGCAATACAGGAGTGATCATGCTGAGGACTTCACTCAAACCATGAAGGAGATACAAGAACAGGTCAAGAAGACAATCCAAGACAATCAACAAAGGTTGAAGGCCAAAGTTGATGAAAAGAGGAGAGACATTCGGTTTGAGGTAGGTGACTATGTGATGGTTCATTTGAACAAATCTAGGTTATAGAAGGGTACCCCTACTAAAATTCAGATGTAGAGGGTGGGACCTTGCAAGATCCTAGCCAAATATGGGGCTAACACATACAAAATAGACCTACCTTCATATTTGAGCATATCTCTGGTGTTCAATGTACAAGAATTGATCACATTCAAAGGATGGATAGATGAGAAGGGTCAAAGTAGTCAAGAGGTCATTGGTGATGTTGAGGCTATTGTATTACCTCCTAGGTCACAGTTGGAAGTTGACAGAGTTCTTGACTCAAGAGCCAAGAAGACTATAAGGCACAAGGTGTACATGGAACACCTCATCAAGTGGAAGAATAGGCCTGACTTAGAAGCCTCATGGATTGCAAAATAAGACTTCAAAAATGTGGGCATCTCTGAAGATTTATGGTCCACAAGAGTGACATAGCTTCCCTTTGTGAAAAAGTATGGTGCAGGAGCGCCTAGGTAGGGCTAGAAAGGTACCTAGGGATTCTATTTTTTTTGGCTTTTAGTGGTCCTAGCCAAACCACTAGTGAAATAAGGGGACTTAAAAAGGCCTAGTGTGAAGTGTGTGAGTTTAGGATGCCTTAATAGGTCCTTAGTGACCTTATTTGAAATATTGTCCATATTAGGTCAAACAGGCTATTTTATGCATTATGATGTCAAATGGGACAAGTAAGGGACTTGAGGTCCTATTTCAATGTTCTAACACCTTAGATAGACATTTGGTTAAGTGTGGTAGACTTATGACCCATTTTGGATAGCAAATCCAAAAAAGATGTAAAATTTGTGAATGTTCTCATTGACAACATTTGTTGCATTGTTGCAACTTTGAGAAATTAGTTTCATAACTATCTAAAACTGTTGATTTTGTCTCTTGGTACGGACTAGGTAATAGAAAGAATAGTCAAAGTTATTATTTTTTTGAGAAATTGGTGTTTTAATAGATTTATTGAAGTACTATAATCCATGGAATTTTTAGATTAAGTAATTTTAAGTTTATGTGTGGTGTTGGATTTCCATTTTGTAAGCTTTTTGTTAGTCTTGTAAATTATTTTGTGTTGTTCCTAGTCGCTGGTCTGAACTAGGAAACTGGTAAAGATGGGGTCATAGATCCTCTTCCCAGAGTAGAATATGCTTGAGCCTTTGGGATTAGGGAGATGACTCCATTTACATATTCTACAATGGAGGAGGGGTCTTGGAAAGCATGAGAGCTAATTTTGATGTGATGCCCTAGGAGAGCCAGAGTTGCATGGGTAGGGATCACAAGAAGCTGTAGAGATAATGGAAGGGATTGAAAGCATTCATTGCTTCAATAAGTGATTATGGAGAGGTAGAGTGGTGTGTGGTAGAGCCCCAACTTGAAAGAGAAGATTGGGTGAAGAGTTTAGTGTTCCAAGAACAAGTTCTTTTGTGCAGACAGACTTAAGGCTTAGAAACCTTGATTTATATGCACGGTTTTAGGAGACACTGTACGGACACTTTGGAGAAACAATACCTAGAAAATATTTAGTTTCCTGATAAAGGGTATCAGTATCTAGTGTTGATTTTCCAACTTGTTAAGGATTTTTCTAAGTTATTGCAGAAAAAGAGCCTAATTAGGCCTAATGCTTGTAGTCCTATTTTGGGTGAATTTGGATTTGTTCTTGGAACTTGTTTAGGGTTTCAATGTAAAGGAAATTTGTGGACATTGGATTAGATCCAATTAACCATATATTTGACTACCTCTCCATATGGAATATTTATTGATCAGTTTGGATCAATTTGTGAAGATGGGAAAGAAGAGCACCATGGCTAGGTGTTGAAGTATTTTGATTTTCTTGTTGGTGTACTCAAGTTGAAATTGTGTGGGATCTAGAGAGAGGGATCCTTATAGGTTAAGTTTAGTGAAGAACCCTACTTAGGCTAGAGAAGAGGCCTACTGAAGACCCTAGTTGAGGATAGGGTAGGAGAGAAAGGCTTGTTGCTAAATCACTCTCTTATACATTCTATCTTTAAATCTAGCATAGTATTCATCCATAACTAACTCAAAATTGTCTCCTAGTGATTTTAAGAGCTCACTAATCTACATGGTCACTGGTCTTGTAGTGCCCCATAGCACATTACCTATAGATGAAAAATATTCTTGGAAATAGAAAAATATGCACATTATCAGAGAACCAAACTTACATTAATTTTACTTTGCATTAATTATTGCCTTGATGTTCTCTTCTAATTGTCTGAGTAGAAATTCTGACAAATTCAACTGCAATCCCTTCTTGAAAAACTTGTTGTTGGAGATTTACTTATGGCAGCTAGTTGATTGTATGTTTGTCATTGATAACAACATATAATATATAGCCATTTTCTATATGTACTTATCATAATGATGTCATTAAGCATTGTGTGGTTATATTCATGTTGTAGACATGTTGTTTATGTTTTCTTCTTACACACAGACTCAGATATGAAGTTCCAGTTGTGTTGTGTAATTCTGTTAGCGACAGTTACAGTTTTGGGAGTTTGTCTGTATAGAGCTGATGTATTGCATTGGTTCTTGAGTTGCGCCTATCTTTGGGATATGCGTGTGTATATTCAAGTTTAATTATGAGTTTAAGATAGTTATTTGAAGGCGCCAAACATATTTCAACAAGATTGTAATGTTAGAGTTAATTTGGTGAGGCTGACTTTGTGAAGCGTCGCGTCTATTCAATTTATGTTGAGCATTTGTAATTATCCTTATGTGGTTAGTTAAGCCAACAAGGATGTTATGAAAAATTTCCTAATAGGTCCCATGATCTCATACCTTAAGGAAGATACTTATAGTAGTTCATTTGTGAAATGCTAAGTTTGAATGATAAGATAAGAGACAAAAAAAGTACAGAGCAGAATATCAGTTGTGTTTCATCCATCAAGGATCTATGTGAAGAAGTGAAAGATTACAATAAATTGGAACTGATCAAGATAGTACGTCTACTCTATAGTTCATCATTAGATATGGTGCATATCTATTCTACAGAAGGTTGTAGCCTTCACCATCAAAGCAGTGAGCTTTTGGACAATGAGTCCTCACCCTTAACAAGGTTATTTGTAAAAGACTCCTAACAGGGTCAGACCCTTAACCAGGTCACTATACTTATTGCATTGTAAAGAACAAATCCTAACATGGTTGCAAGATCTTCTAATAGGGATTATTATAAACAAGTATAGTTCATTGTGGGTGTTAATTCCCACTGGGGTTTTTACCATTTGGTTTCTTCATAACCAAATTGTGGTGTTGTCTATTGTGTAATCTGAATGTGAATTTACTTTATTCTATTCTGGAGATAATAAAAGAAAAAGAATTTAATTAGTTGATAACTAATTCACCCCCCCCTCTCAGTTATCCTTTGGGACTATTCTAGCAATTGGTATCAGAGCCAAGTGCCTTGAAGAGAAAGCCTAACAGCTTAAGGTAGATCAAATGGCATACTTCAGGGTAAAAGCACAAAGGTGTGTCACATTTCAGGACCACTTATCAGCATAGCTAAATTAGAGTACTTCTAAATAAATATTAATTTTTTCCAAACATATGGTCTAGCTAGATTAATTATAGCTAAACTAGATAAGTGGTTAAACTTTTCTAATTGGAAAATTCTATCAAATGCATGTTTTATACGGATTACCAAAGAAATAAAATTATTTTAGAAAATTGATGTTTCAATAACCCCTACTCTTTTTAATGATATTTTAAAAAAATACCCTTTTATAGAGATCAGAGTCAAGATTATTTTCATATAAAGTTTATATTATTTTTATTAGATCTAATATATTATAATTTCAAAATACAACAAGTAGGTATTTTAACATTCAAGAAGATGTTGCTTCAAATAAGTAAAAAAATAGTAAAACATATCAAAAAAATTTAAAATTTATATTTAACACTAGAGGAGAGAGTCCTCTTCAAGGATATGTAATTTTTTTTCTAAATAGTGTAGATTTGGTAGAGGAAATTTGGTGGGAGATGAAAACTATCGATTTGAGAAAGTTCAACTTTGAGCAATTATAACAGAGAAAATATACATTGAAAAACAATCTTTCTTCTTTTCTACACTAGTTATACATTTTATCTATAACATATTTTGAAATCAGAGGAAAAATAGATTATTTGCATATACTTGTTTGGTGGGAACTAGACCCTAGATTTTCAGCAGTTTTCAACAATTGAAAAATGGACTTCAAAAATTAAAAAACTATGCCAATTCTTGTTCAAAGAAAATTTAAAAAATTATAGGCATAAACATCATGCATTTTTACACATTTCATCAGTTTACATCATCCTCAAATTCTAAATAAAAATGCCACTTTTTATGTCATTAAAGTTGAACAGTTTGCATGTTGTGGTCCTTTTCCTTAATAAAAGTGTGACACAGGTTTGAACTTTTACCCTTCAGAAAAGAGAATCCTAAGTTCAATGGAGAGAATTATCTGGATTGGAAGAAAAAAATGATAACACATCTACATTGTGTTGGTTTTGACATCTTTGAGATATCCACACAAGAAGTTGTTATTCACTCTCTCAAAGACCTCTCAAGAGTTGATGCTACTAGTAAACAAAAGGATACATTCACAGCTAATGCAGTTGCCAAAGAAGCCCTTATAAGTGCACTATTTGATAGTGAATTCTCTGAGATCAAGAAAGAAGACAAGGCATAAACAATATGGAAGTATTTAGAAGACATTTTTGAAGGAGATATCCAAGGAAATAATGCACGCAGGAAGACATGGAAAAAGAAATACAAAAATCTTGAGATGTTACCTGAAGAGAGCATCAGAGCCTACAATCAGAGGATAAATGAAGAAGTTTCTAGAATCAGAAACAATGGTGGAGAAATTTTAGAAGAAGACATAATGGACAAGCTGATGACTACATTAATAGCAGACTATGAGAGCAAGATCAATATTCTAGATGAAACCATCCAATTTTCAAAAGACTTCAAGAGAGAGACTTTGATCAGTAAAATCTCTACGTTTGAGATATCAAGATTGAAGACTGAACCCAAAAGTGAAACAACCTTCAAAGCCTCAGTCCATGGTAAGAATCCTTTACACATCTCTAGCAATAATGAGAAAGAAGAAGTTGATGAAGAACTAGAAGAAATCATTGCTATGATTGCTAAGAAGGAAAGAAAAGGAAAAGGCAAGTATGAAGGACAATTGCCATTCAAATGTTTTTCATGCAACAAGATTAGCCACTTTGCATCCAAGTGTCCAACAAGAGTAAAGAAATTTAGATCTGAGTACAAACCAAAATATAGAAAGGAATACTATCATGCTAAAGAAGTGTAACTGATGAATATTCAGGAGAAAATGAAATTGGATTCGTTTCCCTTAAAGACATGGAAAGATTGCTTGAAGAAATGGACATTGAAGATGAAAAGGAAGCACATGAGTTAGCCCTAATTTCCAAAGCAGACATCAAAACTAATTGGATCATGGACAGCAGATGATCTCACCACATGACAGGTGATAAAGAAAGATTTGTTCATCTAGACCAGTACAAAGGTGGTATGATTAGATTTGGAGATAACACTCCCAAACCTATCATAGGCAGAGGATCTATTGCGCTGGATGGAAAGAACAAGAAAGATGATGTTTTGTATGTTGATGGATTACATCACAACTTACTAAGTGTTGGACAGTTACTTGACAAAGGTTATCATTTGGAATTCAAAGACAACAAATGCATTATTAGGAGCAAAGAAGGATACATGATTACATCGGGCTCAAAAACAAAAGGTAATGTTTTTCATCTCAATTCATATGTAATTTGTTTTGTTGCAAAAGTGGATGACAGTTGGTTATGGCACAAGAGACTATGTCATATCAATTTTGACAATATAGTAAAGATAACCAATGTACTGGCAGTTAGAGACCTTCAAAGTATTGCAAAACTAGTTGACACAATGTGTAGGGATTGTGTTATGGGAAAACATGTAAGGAGCTCTTTCAGAAGAGAGAAGAGCTCAGCTGAAAACAAGTTAGACCTAGTGCATACAAATTTATGTGGTCCTACTCAAACAAGATCATACTATGGAGAAAGGTATTTCATTTTTTTTTTTGATGATTTTTCAAGGATGATGTGGTTGCGTTCTTAAAGTAGAAGTCTGAAGCCTTTGAGAAGTTCAAAATATTCAAAGCCAAACTTGAGAATGAATCTAGATTAAAACTAAAATGTCTAAGACCAGATAAAGGAGGATAATTCATCTCTGAATAATTTTATGACTACTGTGAAGAACATAGAATCAAAAGATAGTTGAGTGCACCCTGAACCCCTCAGCAGAATGGGATTGCAAAAATAAGGAATAGGATCATACTTGATACAGAGCGCACTATGATGATTGAAGGAAAATTTTTGCACACCTATTGGAGAGATGCAGTCAATACATTAGTCTATACTATCAACAGAACACAACTAAGACTAGGTGGAGATAAGACACCTTATGAACTTTGGTTTGGTAATGTACCTACAGTAAAATACTTTAGAATCTTTGGAAGCAAATGCCACATCAAGAGAGATGATGGTATTGGTAAGTTTGATGCTATAAGCGATGAAGGTATTTTCCTTGGTTACTCTACTAAACACAAAGTATACATATGTTTCAATTTGAGATTAAAGAAGATAATTGAAAGTACTCATGTAAAGATTGATGAGAAGTTCATGATTCCAAAGAGGTACTATGAATATGCACCTATGATTGAGGATGAACCCAGGCCTAGTAGTAAAGACACTGTTATTGAAGAAATGTTTGATTGCATTGATGTATCATGTAATGAACCTGAATAAAACAAAGAAGCATCACATATTACAGATGAGGATGTCACACCCAAAGTTTCAAAATTCACATCTAGATACCATTCAAAAGATGATATCATTGGAGATCGGAGCAGCAATATTTTGACTAGATCTAAAGAAAAAAAGGTTTATTAGTATATGTTGAGGTATGTTTAATTTCACAGATTGAAACTTTAAGTGTTGAAGATACATGCAAGGATTCTGATTGGCAGAAAGCAATGGAAGAATAATTAGACCAAATATTCAAAAATGATACATAGGAATTGGTTTCAAGACCTAGTGAAAAAAATGTGATTGGAACAAAGTGGGTATTCAGGAATAAAATTAATGAAGATGGCATAGTGGGCAGAAACAAAGCAAGACTGGTGTGTAAAGGATATGCATAGAGGGAAGGAATAGATTACACTAACACATTTGCCCCTGTAAGCAGACTAGAAGCCATTAAGCTATTCTTGGCCTATGAAACATTCAAAGACTTTAAAGTATATCAAATGGATGTCAAATCAACCTTTCTGAATGGTGACTTGAAGGAAGAAGTCTATATAGAAAATCCTGAAGGATTTAATCTATCAGATAAACCAAACATGGTATGCAAATTGAAGAAAGCACTCTATGGACTTAAATAGGCCCCAAGAGCTTGGTATGAGAGACTAGATGGTTATCTTACCAAGATTGGATTCAAGAAAGGTGTTGTAGATTGTAACCTATTCATAAGAGAGACACGTGATGGATTTTTACTTGTTGCCATATTTTTTGATGAAATTAACTTTGGAGGTAATGAAAAACTTAGTGCCGAATTTGCAAAAGAAATGCATAATGAATTTGAAATGAGCATGATTGGTCCTATAAAATATTTTTTGGGATTAAATGTAAAGCAGACAGATAAAGGAATATTCATAAATCAGTTCAAATACATGAAGGAAATACTAAAGACTTTCAAGATGGAAGATTGTAAGCCAGTATGCACTCCTATGATAACATGAAGCAAGATTTCTAAAGAGGATGATTCCACAACAGTTGACAAGACATTGTAAAAATCTATGATTGGAAAACTTATATATCTTACTCAATCTAGACCAGACATATCTAATGTGATTGGAATTGTTAGTAGATTTCCAACTGAACCAAAATAGAATCACCTAATGAAAATAAAGAGAATATTTAGATATCTAAAGGGAACTATAGACTATGGTTTATGGTATCCTAAATCAGAGAATGTAAACCTTCATGTGTATATAGATGTAGATTGGGTAGGCCGTATTGATGACAAGAAGAGTAATTCTAGAGGAGCAGTATTTCTTGGAGATAGGTTGGTTTCTTGGGTAAGAAAGAAGCAAAATTGTATCTCTCTATCGATAGCAGAAGCTAAATATGTTGCAGCAGCATTGAATTATTCAACAATGGATTGGATCAAGAAGATGGTTAAAGATTTTGGTATACAAGTTGATTATCCTATTATAATTCACCATGATAACACCAGTACTATCAACATGTCCAAGAATCCTGTGATGCATGCAAAGACAAAACACATTGAGATCAAATACCATTTTCTTAGAGAAAAAGTTGCAGATAATGAAGTAAAATTGGACTATGTGAGCACCAAAGAACAATTGGAAGATATTTTCACAAATCCTTTATTTTATCAAAAGACACTTTTGATTATCTCAGGGAGAACTTGGGAGTAATTCCCTTTCCTAAGTCTGATTTGTTAAAGTAGCAAGTACACCAGTCCATAGTGACTAATGAATGGTTGACTACTCTACTTCTGGAGTAGTAACCATGCCTAATTGCTTATGGTTCCCTTTTCCATTGATGTCAAAGGGGGAGTATGTAGTAAGGGGGAGCATATACTCTAGGGGAGTATATAATCATGTAACTTAAAAAGACAGACATAGGAACTGTAGCAGTGTAGAGGAATCTTTGATGAGCATATTAAGAATATTGTAAAAAGAAAGAGGACACCATGTGCTGAAGATGTTTTTAATATCATATGTTGCCATCAATGTCAAAGGGGGAGATTGTTGGAGATTTACTTCTGGCAGCTAGTTGATTGTATGTTTGTCATTAATGACAACATATAATATACAACAATGTTCTGTATGTACTTATCAGAATGATGCCATTAAGACTTGTGTGGTTATATTCATGTTGTAGAAATGTTTTTTATGTTTTTTTCATACACACAGACTTAGATATGAAGTTTCAATTATGTTGTGTAATTTTGTTAGCAACAATTATAGTTTCTGGAGTTTGTCTGTACAAAGCTGATGTATTGCATTGGTTATTGAGTTGCACCTATCTTTGGGATATGCATGTGTATATTCAAGTTTAATTATGAGTTGAAGATAGTTATCTAAAGGCACCAAAGGTGTTTCAACAATATTGCAATTTTAGAGTTAATTTGGCGAGGCCGACTTTGTGAAGCATCACGTCTATTCAGTTTATATTGCACGGTTGTAATTATTCTTGTGTGGTTAGTTAAGCCAACAAGGATGTTATGAAAAGTTTACTATTAGGTCCCATGATCTCATACCTTGACGAATATACTTATAGTAGTTAATTTGTGAAACACTAAGTGTGAATGATAAGATAAGAGACAACAAAATTACAGAGCAGAATATCAGTTGTGTTTCATTCATCAAGGATCTATGTGAAGAAGAAGTGAAAGATTAAAATACATTGGAACTGATCAAGGCAACAGGTCTACTCTATATTTCATCATCCAATATAGTGCATATATGTTCTACATAAGGTTGTAGCCTTCATCATTGAAGCAGTGAGCTTTTGGACAGTGAGTCCTCGCCCTTAATAGGGTTATTTGTAAAAGACTCCTAACAAGGTCAGACCCTTAACCAGGTCACTATACTTATTGCATTGTAAAGAACAACTCCTAACAGGGTTGCAAGATCTTCTAACAGGGATTATTATAAACAATTATAGTTCATTCTGGGTGTTAACTCCCACCGGGGTTTTACCATTTGGTTTACCCATAACCAAATTGTGGTGTTGTCTATTGTGTTATCTGAATGTGAATTTACTTTATTGTATTATGGAGTTAATAAAATAAAAATAATTTAATTAGTTGATAATTGATTCACCCCTCCCCCCTCTTAGTTATACGTTGGGACTATTATAACACTTGTAGGTTGTATCCACTAATCCGGATGCAATGTTGTTCATCCTGCTAGCTTGAAAGAACTTCTATCATAAGATGCATGCTCCAAATTTTAGTTCATCATCATTGATGGTGGATACCTTTAGTCCTCTTCCATCCCATGTATCTCCTATATTCTTATCAATTTCAAGTTTAGGTGGGTGCTTCAGTTCCTTTACCTTATCGGTTATGGGATAACTAGTGATAACGTGTTTGACATCCCTTGTTATTAGTTTTGGCTCATCCAACCATAACTTTCACTCATGTATCCCATTCAGTGCTAACTGAATCCATTTGGTCTTGAACTCCTTCAAGAACCATAAGTAATTTGTGAGCCCTTTTACCTCAATGTGTTTGTGCTGCTCCTTGATAGTGCCATCATTATTACAAAGCTTCTTCAAAGATTGTTCAACTTCCAGGTCTCAAATCTCTGCTACCTTGCAGTGTATATATGCTCACACGTCTTCGATGAGTAAAACCCTACCTGGTATTCTGGAAAATGCACCAGTATTTTTGGGTTGTGAGAAACCTTGAGACATATCTTTTAGTGAGGTTCCTCATAGGTTGAATTCTTGATAAGATTGATTTTGTTTTTCTTAACGTTCTTGAGCTTATCGGTTCTTGATTTAGTTGCCATTGATTTTGAAATTAGGGTTTTTTTCCCGTAAATAAAAATATAGTTCTTGGTTATCTCTGTTACTTACTTAAACCTCTGTAGCTGTAAGTAATATATTTGGAGTGTTGTGACCTAGGTTGGAGTCACTCTGCAATGTTGTCACTTTGTGCTATGGGTTTTCTCTATCTCTTCACTCTGGTCGCTTGGTGAGAAATGAAACCCTTCCATCGTCTATTTATATACTTTTCCCTAGGTCAAGTCATTAATGCTCAACTACTCCTCGGTGTGTGAAGATGGATTCATCAGGTGATACACTAACTTCTCTTTCGGTGAAAACATGATGCTTTACGACAACTGTTAACTTGTTACGTTCATCGACAAATTACGGTGTATGGTGAAGACAACTTTGTCAACTCACATGATTATTGATGGATCTCGGTTTACACTAGAAACTTTAGCTTTTATATGTTAACTGATGATTCTCGGTAAGTGTATGAAACTTATCTTTGTATGTAAACTGATGTATTTTGATATGTATTGACCGATGAGATTGAATTCAAAGAATTATAACAACTAGTACCATAGTGCATATTTAATTATGCTGATTTGGTATTTTGACTATGTATAATGGAACTAATGCAAAATATAACTTGGAATAATGTAGTTCCATACTTACTTGTTCTGCTTAGGTGGGGGTGGTCATGTTACTAGATCCATTAGATAAGGTGTCACTATTTGCATTGCTTGGTTCAGCTTCATTAGTGTTTGTATATTTCCTCCACATTTTGTTTCTATTCTTCTTGATGTCTTCAATGTTGTTTCCATTGGTGAAGGTTTTGGTCTCTGTTATTTAGCAACTACAATCTTTATTTAGATGACCAACTTTATGTTAGTGTATACATGCCATTTTGAGGTTAGTCCAACCTCTAGACTTTCTTGTTCATTATCTTATACAGTTTGCAGCTATGTGACCAAATATTATACATGTTGTATAGTTTTCCAATGTATTATAATCCCAAACATACTGGTTATCGACTCTTTTTGGTTGATAGTCAGTTTCTTGATCTTTAGGATTCCATTCTTTCCTTTTCTTCTTCCAGCATTCAAGAGTTGTGTGCCCATGCATTTTGGAAGTAGCATAGTATTTGTCCATGCAGGATTCATTCTTTGGTTGTTTCACCTCAGACTTACATTCATAATATTTATGTCCTTTCTTGTTACATTTATAAAAAATTCCTATGAATGAAGATGTGGATTTAGGAATACCTTTCATTTTTCTCCTACAAACATTTGATGTGTGGCCTTGCCTTCCATAGTGATTGCATGTCATCTTTGTTGGTCTTGGATTTTCATAGGCATTTTTTTGTTCAGCTTGACTGGGTGATTCTCCATTCTTGGTATAGCCTAGTCTGGTGTTGTTGTTGGCTCACCTTTGTCCATCCAGAAAATCATCCATCCTTTTGTTTCTTTCTTCAGCTCTCTTGAATATTTCATTATGTCTTTGCTGAATTCTTACTTCTTGTTTCAATTTTTCATTTTCTTCCCTTAGCTCACCGATAACTTCTATTCTTTCAATGAGTTCTACACTCATTTTGTTTTTCTCTTGACTCATAAGAATAATATTATTTGTGATCTCATGTTGATGTTTTGTAATTCTTTGTATTTCTGACTCTTTCTCTTGTAGCTTTTCAGTAATCTTCCTTCTGTCATCAATAGCTAGTGTTATTTATTTCTCATCTTGTCTAGCATTGTTCATGACATCAATCATTCTTACCATCTATGTCTCTTGACCGATTTGCAGAGATTTTACTTGTCCAGCCAGAAGTTGATTCATTTCATTCAGACTTGTGATTATTTCTTCTGATGTGTTTGATGCTTTTCTATTTGTTGATCCTAAAGACTCAAATAGATCTGGCATCTCTTCTTCATGGTAATTTGTTTCATTATAGAGAGATTCCATAATCTTTCTTTCTTTCATCTTGCATCTGTCTCATCTTGATTCTAGCTTCTTTATACTACTCATAGAAGATCTAAATTTTTAGCTTCTGATTCTCAATACTTTTGTCAAGCCTATATTTTTTCATTGTATGAACTTTTCTCTTAGATCTTTAAAATTTCCAAATAAGAGATCTAGCTCGGATACCAATTTTTGGAAATAATGGGAAGTGTCAATTGAGAGGGGAGGGGTGAATCAGTACCTCTAAAGCTTTTAGTTAATTAACCTTTATCCTTATGTAATCAAATATTTCCTTTACTAATCATATCTGTTGTTCTTTCTTTATGCATGTGATATCAATTCATAACCTTTATTGTATGTAGAAATTCATAGAAGCATTCATGAAAGTAATTGACACATAACATAAGATATGGTAATGAAGAAAACCCCTGTTAGAAGGTAAAAATTGTGGTGGAGATGGCACCCACAAAAAATTCACTATCTGTAGATTGGAAGGGGCCGGTTAAGGCTTATAATTTGATCACTTCTAATGAGCTACCCTATTAGGAATATTATGTGGAGACTATTTAAGGTCTACTCTATTAAGATCTTTAGAAACACTATTTAGTGCGCACTCGATTAAGAGATTTACAATAGGATTGTTAAATCCACCTTACTTGAAAGGATTTCTTCTATTTGCTACACTTGTTAGAATGAAGACAAAAATACTCATTGACCTGAGTGTGTGCAATCTACAATTTCTGATTACAGATCCATTCAAGATTACATGCATAAATGTATCACCTAATGTGATTGATTAATACCTCTGTTGCTCAGTAGCCTGTGTTCTTGGTTCTTGATAACCAAATTCATCTTTTATTGTTCTACTTCTTGAAACAATTAGTCTGATCCATATATGTGCTCATTAGCTAAAATCATCCTCTCATCCATCTCAAAAGAATGATTATAACATCTATTTATAGCATAGGGTGACCTAGTTTAGTTTCACATATTACAAAACTAACTCTATGATCAAAGTTTTACAACTTGACCTTGATCTCCTAGTTTGCATGTTTTATTTAGTTAGAGTGATTAAAAAAATTACAATAATGTTTCTTTTTTTCTCAAGAAATGGATTTAAAACAAATCAAAAATATAAATATAGAATATAGCTATTTTATTTGACGTGGAAGTTAGATCCACTCTTCTCGCGATATAACTGACTTTCGATGTTTGATGCTCAGTTTTCTCTAAAATGAGTTTGAATTTATTTCGGTGTTCCTTTGTTGAATTGACTGTCGGGTTCCTCTTTTCTATTGGGTTCCTATATTTCTTCTCTTTCAGTTTACACTTCAAAACTGTGTCATCAGGTTTCCATTTACTTAGCACTTTCGGTCTGAACTGAAAACCTGAATTTCGGTGTAGTGTAACCAACAGCTTATAACAAATGTTCTCTCTTTACATACTAATGGAAAATATTTATCTCATCATTAACAAGTCCTATAATGATCCTTAGGATTCATTAATAGGTCCTAAGACCCCTTACAACCCCTTAGTATTCATTACAACCCCTTGGGACCCACTATGTATCATAAGGAATCCTAAGGGTTCTTAACGGTGCATAAGATCCATTAATGAGTCCTAGCACTATTTAGGACCCCTTAGGACCTCGTAGTATGAATTAGGATCCCTTTTGAACCATTATTTGTCATAAATGGGTTCTTAGGATGATTTAGGACCCCATAAGACCTATTAATGAGTCATATAACCCCTTAGTATGTATTAGTACCTGTTGGGACCCATTATGTATCATAAGGGTTCCAAAGATATCCTTAGGGTTCATAGGACCCATTAACGAGTCCTGGAATTCTTTAACACACCTTAGAAGTCCTTGACAGGTCCTATGATCCTTTAGTACACATTTGGACCCCTTAGGACTCATTTTTTATTATAATGGGCCCTACGGTCTCCTTAGGAGATGTAGGAGCCATTAATGAGACCTAGGACCATTTAGGACTCTTTAGGACTCATTAATGGGTCTTACAAACCCTTTGAACCCATTAGGACCCTTTGTACACATTAGGACACCTTAGGATCCATTTTGGATCATAAGGGGTCCTAAGCGGTCCTTAGGGGTTGTAGAACCCATCAATGGGTCATAGGACCATTTAGGACCCCTTAGGACTCATTAAGGGGTCCTACGACCCCTAAAGACCCCATAGTCTGCATTAGGACCCCTTAGTACCCATTATGTATGATAAAGGGATCAAAGGGGTATTAGGAATCATTGATGATTCCTTGAATCATTTAGCTTAGGACACATTAATGGGTCCTACAACCCCATATAAACCCTTAGTATGCATTAGGACCCCATTAGACCCATTATATATCAAAATGGGTCATAAGGGGTCATGGGATCAATTAATGGGTTGTATGACCATTTAGGATCCCTTAAGACTTATTAATGGGTCATATAACCCATTTGAACCCTTTAGGATCTCTTAGTGCACATTATAATCCCTTAGGACCCATCACGTCATTTTCAACAAAAGTCACCCTGCTTCAGAGCATGATCCCTTCCTCTTCTATTATAACTAGCTTCTAGGTAGGCTCATTAATCAGTCCTAGGACCCATTTGGACCCCTTAGGACTAATTAATGTCTTGTATGATGCTTAATGTGTCCTAAGGGATCCTAATGGATCCTAAGGGTCGTATGGGGTCATAAGGGCTCCTAATCAGTTCTAAATGACAATAGGACCCCTTAGAACCCAGTAAGACCCATTTTGACCCCTTATGACCTATAACCAGTTTGGGCATGGAAACATCTATATAACGATCAAGATGCACCACTAGTCAAGATTTTTAATTAATTAAAAAATTAAAATAAACAATTTTTTTATTTTTAGCATTTTCTTTTGTGGAAGGTTAGATTAATTATTTAATTTAAAAAAAATTAAAAAATTAATCAAATATTATTTAAAATTTTTAATTAATTAAATATTCTATTTATCAGTGCATCTTGATCCTTGTATAACCATTTTGGAAGTAGATTAGATTAAATTATCCAATTCTCAGCAAAATTTTAAAAAAACATAAAAAAATGAAACGTTACTCCATTTCAAAATGGGTTCCCCTTCCATTTTAGGAAAGCTACCCTATTTCTAAGTGGGACCCCATTCCATTTCCCCCAAATTACTAATGTATATATAATGGAATGTGGTCACATTCCTAAAATATGGTAATGTTTGTAAAGCGGGACCTTGTTCCTTAAAATTTGAAATTTTTCTATAGAAATTGCTTTGGGTTTAGCCTTGGGAAAAGGATTGGTTATCCAACCCTGGCTTTAGATCTGGTTTGTCTTAAACCTTGGAGGCCATCTATATCTACAAAAAAAATCCACACTTTGGCCACAAATCAGAATTGGTTTTCTAAAGATTTTTTTGATAAAACAAAACCCATTATAGATCAGACTCTGACAATTTTAGGTATTGGAGAGGTTAGTGAGAGGGGGGGGGAATAAATAATCACTAAATTAACCTTTAAACCCAATCTCAAATCTTATCTTAATAGATTTACTGATTACAATTTAAATAATCTATAACACTGTTATTAGTTACCATAACATTAAACATCCATGCAACATAAAGTAAACATAAAGATAACATCAACAGATTAGTATTATGTCTTAGAAACATGATTAGGCATAAAACCACGGTGTGAGATTAGTGCCCACAAATGTTTTACTCTTCTTAAATACACCAAGTTAAGAGCTTGCTCAGTTAAGGGTTACAAAATAACTATTAAATGATACCTAGTTATGTGATTTACCTAGAGACCTATTAAAGTCTTGTACCCTATTAGGAGTAACCGGGTTAGAGGATTTTAGAAATTGTTTTCATAATAACACCCTGTTCAAGGATTTATAATAGACGTGTTAGGTTCACTCGATAATAGATTTTATTTTCACAACTGTTAGAGAGTAACAATGTATAAAATAATCACCAGATGCAATAGGAAGCCAAGCCTTTTTGGGGTAAATCAAGGTTCCCTGACCTTATCCCCAAAATTAATGTCTTCTTTTGGCTTTTTCTTTAGAACTGTATACTTACTGTTGATAACCTTTTAAAGAGAGGCCTCCCAATCCCCAATAGACATTGTGTTCTTTGTAAGTGTCAAGCTGAAACTGTCGACCAACTTTTCCTTCATTTCTCCTATGTGAGTTCTATCTGGGAGCACATCCTCTCAGTTTTTTGGGTTACAATGGTGCTTTCCTTCCTCTATTCAAGACCTCTTTTTCCACTAGACCCTACCTTTCAAGCATACTAATTTTCAAAGAATTTGGAACTGGTCTCTCCCTCACCTATGCTAGGGAATTCGGAAAGAGCGTAACAACCGTATCTTTAGGGAATGTAGTGTTCCTACCAAAATCATTTTTGAGAAGATTCATCATGATTTTATTAGAAAATTATGTTTCCTATGGAGGTACTAACCCTTTTGCAGGAAAAGACAACTCTATTGATCGTAAGAAGACCAATGACAAAAGGAAAAAATTGTACCAGGGGCTATCCCCTAGAAGGCTAGTTTAAAGCCAACTTTGATGATGCTACCAAGGGTAACCCCAGAAAGGCAGGAACTAGTGGTGGTGGGCACTACTACTGTCATCCTTCCACTTGGCACCCAAACCAATCACTATGAAAAAGCTAATGCATCCCTCCAAGTTACCAAATTAGACCATGATTTGGGGATAAAAACACTATGGTTAGAAGGTGACTCTAGCAACATTATAAACTGCCTCAACAATTCACACCCACCGTCGTAGACTATCACCGTTATGATAGAAGAAACCTGTAATCTATTGAACATATTTTAGAAGGTACACATATGCCACATGTATAAGGAATCCAACCAGGTTGCCAACTGGTGTGCCAACTTGGCGATGAAAAGTGACAATCAGATTCGATGGCTTCATGGAGGAGACCTCCCACTTGAGGTGAAGGATTATGATAGAATATAGGGAAATGAGGGATTTAATATCATTAATCATGATAGTTAATTCCTCTCTTTGCAACAACTTTCCCATAAATGAAAAGTACAGGATTGGCAAGAAAGGTAATGATTCCAAGTCAGATCTGCACACTTTCTGGGTGCCCATTTGCAAAGTTAAAAATTACCTTTTAAGGAACATTAGAAGAATAATATGGAATATCTCTCTGAGAAATTGTCTGTTAAGCTGTAATTACCATATCCAAAGAAAAAATCTTTTTTCTTGCAATGGGTTGTGAAAGACATAGAAGGGAGCACTCTAACGACTGTGAAAAATGGAGGAGATGGACTAAGGCCTGAAATTACCTTTATCAAAGTAGAATTTCCACTTTCATTGAAAGGATTCATGGAGGGAAGCCGTCGGTGAGTAAAATGTTCATGAAATGATGGGACGAGAGTAGTGTGGTAATAGAGGGAAGAAAATTTACGGTCATTGAGGAGGTTATATCCACTATTACTGGCATCCCCATAGTGGGAAATAAATTTTATAGGGATCATAAAATTTCAAACTATGCGATCAATGAATTTGTGAGGAATGAGGAAGAGAAGAAAGCCCTCATCAATGTTGGGACTTATTATCTTCTTGAAGGGTTCAAAACACCATGGAGATTCATCCTGAGGGCCATCATCTCTTATGTTATGCTGGGCACCAGGTTTGATAGGATAATTACCTATCAGTTTGTCCTCATTAACCACTTTAGGCATGGTATGAAATTTTCTATACCGTTCTACTTATATGCTTCTATTAATGAAAATATTAATGTGTTTAGGGATAAGTCTATTGCAAACCTTTCTCTGAATGAGGGGCTTTTAGTTCTTAAATTTATGAGTATTTTAAAGCCCAAATTATGGGGAAGGAGGTCTCTAAGAAAGAGGAAAGAATGGATGTCTTTGGCTCTAATTATGTTCCTTCAGAGACTAAAGAAAGTGAGGGTATGCACTTTGAGGGTCAGGAATATTATGACATTAAAAACATGAATTTGGGTTCCTCCTCTACGAAGCCTATTGCGAGTATTCATACCATTAAAAAAGAGAAAATGGTGACCCCATCCAAAAATCATACTACAACTGTGATATCCTCTAAGGAGAAGTATAATGAAAATGAGGATGGGATGAATACTAATGGTGAAGAAGAGATATGTAGTGGAAAAGGAAAAAAGAGAAGGCATACTGCCATTGTGAATTACAAAAACAAAAAGAGAAAGAAGAGGGATGATAGCACTAGCTAGAAGACTCCCAAGGAACAGACTCATAGAAAATCCCCTAGCTCTTACCACAAGGAGAAGGAGAAGCTCTAGGATGAGAATTATGGCACTAACCAGGAAATCCCCTCTCCCCAGCTCTCGGAACCCCACATCATGATGAAAGAGAAGGGGTAGGACAATGATTATTGTTGCTACATGTCTGCGCAGGGGAGGAAAATGGTTTGGCACAATTTTGATGTTAAAACAACCAAAATGGGGATATCCATGGAATTAATTAATCCCAAATTTGTTGAGGGTTAGGATGGTAGGATTAAGTAGGAGGAGTTGATTGACCCGGCTATGGTGGTTCTTAGTGATAATTTGAGGGAATCTGAGCTAGATCTTCTCAATAATTCTAGGAACAACAATTTGGACAACTACAGGTCCATTAAGTCATTATTCCATGAAGTGGGGGAGCTAAAGAACAAAGAAAAAGGGAGAGACAACATCAATGTTGACAGCACAGCCGAAGATCAGATGAATCTGAGTACAAGGGTAAAAAAAATGGTGGGTAAGATGTTGAGGTTTGAGGGGACCCTTAAAATCATTGCTAAAGAGAGCTTCAACATCCTCAAAGCATCTAATGAGCATACCAAGATTCTCATTGATAAACTAGAATAAAAACCTTAGGGGACAAATGCGGCCAATACTGGTGTGGAAAAAGAGCAGAAGACTGAAGATGGACCTGGTAAGAGTACTAGGGCTAGCACTAAGAAAAAAATGGACAATGATACTCTGACTGATCTCTAGAAGATAAAGGAATCTACTACTAAGATGGGGATCCTCCAGTCCAAGGTGGCAAGCCTGATGGAGAACATCTTCTGATTGTGTACCCTTGCTCTTTTGGTTGTCCTTGTGTTGTTTTCTTTTCAGTAGTCTAGTTTGTTTTTACAGTGGCCCTATGGTGGCTTGATTCATGTTTTTGTTATGTTTCTTTTTTCTAGGAAAACATTATGATCTTTAGCTATATTTTGGGTTTCAGGCACCCTGTAAAACCTATTTTACTTAATAAAAAACAACGTATATAATGATCTATTATTTTCACTAAATATACTATATCAGATCAAATTAAGTTCCTTAATAATAACATACCATTCCATTCCTCTTTATCCTCTTCTTTGATTGCAAGAATCCTTCTCTGATTAGTTCTTCTGTTCAACCAATTTCTTGTCTTCTTCTCTGTCATGATTCTTGGAGATTTTCCCTTGTGCAAATAGTTAACTGTATGGTTGTCATTGATGACAACATATAGTATACAACAATGTATTGTATTCACTTTTCAGCATGGATATGTTGGAGCCTTGCATGGTTATTTTTATGTTGTAGAGATATTTATTATGCCATGTTCATACACACAGATTTTACAGTACATTTAATGTTGAGTTATGTTGATTTGTTTACCAGCCACAGTTTAAGAGGATCATTATTAAGAGCCAACAGTAATTTTATTGTTTCTTTATTTGTGCCTATCTGTGCGATATGCATGTTCGGATTCATGTTTAGTTATGAGTTAAGAATGTTTAACCAAAGGAACTTAACATGTTTCATCTGAACTGTGATGTTTGAGTTATTTTGGTAGAGCCGACTATGTGAAGTGATGCGTCTATTCATTTTGAGTTGCACGGTTCTAATTATGTTACGTGCTTAGTTTAGCTGGCAAGGAAGTTACTGAACAGTTTCATACAACTGACACATTCATATCTTTGAAGAAGATACTTATAGTAGTTCATTTGGGATTGCTAAGTGAGTGAAAAAGAGAAAGAAAGAAAGAAAGTTGTAATAGTAAATAGAGCAGAATGTATGATGTATTAGAACACTAAAGCTACATCATTCATCAAAAAAGGATCCATGTGATGAAGAAGAAAGATTATACAAGTCACTGGAACTGATCAAGAAAGTAGGCCTACTTAAAAAGTTCAAATATTACATATAGTGTATATCTATTTTGTAGAAGGTTGCAGCCTTCATCATTTGAGCAGTGTGCTCTTGGACAATGTGTCTTGATCCCTAATAGGGTTTTTTGTAAAAGACTCCTAATAGGGTCTGACCCTTGACCAGGTCACTCTACTTATTGCATTGTAAATATCAACTCTAACAAGGTTGTAAGATCTTCTAACAGGGATCACTATACTCTAGTGCAGTTCTTTATGGGTGCTAATTCCCACCGGGGTTTTTACCTTTTTTGGTTTCCCCGTAACCGAAATTGTGGTGTTTTATTCTATGTTATCTTGTTGCATTTATGCTTAATGTTATTATGTACTTAATTGGTTAAAAGAGCTGAAACTAGTAGATAATAGATTCACCCCCCATCTTAGTTATCTCTTGGGACTAATCCTAAGAATTGGTATCAGAGCAAGGTTCCTGGGAGAGGAATCCTAACAGCTTAAGGTAGATCAAATGGAGTACTTCACGAAAGAGATTCGTAAGTTTGATGGAAATAATTATCTTAACTGGAAGAAGAAAAATATAACATGTCTATAGTGTGTTTGTTTTAAGATCTATGAGGTTGCTACTCATGCAATTGATGTTCCTACTTTGAAATATCTTGCAGAAGAAGATTCTACTATTAAACAAAAGGAAGTATTCACCCAAAATGCAATTTCCAAAGAAGCCCTAATTAGTGCCTTATCTGACAGTGAATTTTCTGAGATTAAGAAGGAAAATAAAGCCTATTTAATATGGAAATACCTAGAAGACATGTTTGAAGGAGAGATCCAAGCCAAGAATGAGTGTAGAAATACATGGAAGAAAAGATACAAAAATTTAGAGATGCTACCTAAAGAAAACATAAGAGCTTACAATCAAAGGTTTAATGAAGCAATTTCAAGAATTAGAAACAATGGTGGAGAAATTTCAGAGGAAGATATAATGGAAAAATTGATGACTACATTGACAATAGATTATGAGAGAAAGATAAACATCTTGGATGAAACTATGTAATTTTCAAAAGACTTCAAAAGAGAAACCTTGATCAGAAAAATTTCAGCATTTGAGATATCAAGATTGAAGATAGAACCTAAAATTGAAATAGTCTTCAAATTCTCAATCCATGGTAAGAAATCCTTGAGAACCTCTAGTAATATTGAGAAAGAAAAAGTGGATAAATAACTATAGGAAATCATTGCTATGATTGCTAAGAAAGAAAGGAAAGGAAAAGGAAAATATGAAGGACATTTACCATTCAAAATTTTTTCATGTAACAAAGTTGGCCATTTTGCATCCAAGTGTCCTACAAGAGTCAAGAAGTTCAGAATAGATTACAAGTCTAAACATACAAAGGAATGCTACTATGCTGAAGATGGTATAACTGATGATGTTTCAGGAGAGGATTAAATTGGATTCGTTGCAATTAAAGATATTTAAAAATCTTTGATGAAATCTAAATTAAAGATGAAAAGAAAGCACAAGAATTGGCTTTAGTTTCCCAAGAAGACATCAGAATAGACTGGAGCATTGATAGCGGGTGTTCACATTACATGATAGAAGAAAAAGATAGATTTTTACATCTAGATAAGTACAAAGGTGGCATGGTTAGATTTGGAGATAACACTCCTAAACCCATCATAGGCAGAGGATCTATTACTTTAGATGGAAAGAACAAGACAGATGATGTTTCATATGTTGATGGATTACATCATAACTTACTAAGTGTTGGATAGTTTCTCGATAAAGGTTATCAATTAGAACTCAAAAACAACAGGTGCACAATAAAGAAGGGGACATGATAGCATCAGGTTCAAAGAACAAAGGTAATGTTTTTCATATCAACTCTAAAGTAAGTTATTTTTTTGCAAAAGTGGATGATAGTTGGTTATGGCACAAAAGACTTTGTCATATCAATTTTGACAACATAGTAAATATAAGCAATGTAAAGGCAGTAAGAGACCTTCCTAGTATTGCAAGACCAGTTGATACTATGTGTAGGGAATGTGTGATGGGAAACCATGTGAGGAACTCATTCAGAAGCAAACAAAACTCTATAGAGAATAAATTAGATCTAGTGCATATAGACTTATGTGGACCTACTCAAACAAGATCATACTATGGTGAACGGTATTTTATTTTTTTTGTTGATGACTTCTCCAGAATCATGTGGGTTGCATTCTTGAAAGATAAATCTAAAGATTTTGAAAATTTCAAAATATTCAAAGCTAAATTTGAAAATGAGTCTGGATTAAAGACAAAATATCTGAGATCTTATAGAGGAGGAGAATTTACCTCTAACATGTTTCTTGAGTACTGCGAAGAACATGGTTTCAAAAGACAACTAAGTGCACCTAGAATCCCTCAAAAAAATGGAATTGTAGAAAGGAGAAATATGATCATACTTGACACAATGTGCACTATCATGATTGAAGGAAAAGTTGTGCACACCTATTGGAGAGAAACAGTCAATACAACAGTCTATACTATCAACATAATTCAACTAATTCTAGGCATAGATAGAACACCTTATGAAATTTGGTTCGGTAATGTGCCTACAGTAAAATACTTCTGAATCTTTGGAAGAAAGTGCTACATCAAGAGAGATGATGGTGTTGCTAAGTTTGATGCTAGAAGCAATGAAGGTATTTTTCTTGGTTACTCTACTAAGAGAAAATCTTACAGATGTTTTAATTTGAGGTTGAAGAAAATCATTAAAAGTGGACATGTCAAGATTGATGAGAAGTTCATTATTCAAGAGAGATATTATGAATATGCACCTATGATTGAAGATGAACCTAGACCTATCAATAAAGAAATAGTTATTGAAGAAATGTTTGAATGTATTGATGTATCATGGAATAAACCTAAACCAAGTGAAGAGGAATCATAGATTATAGATGAGAGTATCACACCTAAAATTCCAAAATACACATCTAGATACTATTCAAAATAAGATATCATTGAAGATGAGAGCAGTAAACTTTTGACAAGATCTAGAGAAAAAGGTTCAACCATTGATGAAGAGGTATGTTTACCTTCACAAAATGAACCCTTAATTGTTGAAGATCCTTGTAATGATTCAGATTGGAAAAATGCAATGCAATAAGAATTAGATCAGATAATTAAGAATGACACATGGGAATTGGTCCCTATACCTTGTGACCAAAATGTGATTGGAACTAAGTGGATATTAAAAAACAAAATGCATGAAGATGGTACAGTGATAAGAAAAAAAGAAAGACTAGTATGTAAAGGATATGTGCAGAGAGAAGGAATTGACTACTCTGATATATTTTCCCCTATGAGAAGACTAGAAGCTATTAAATTGTTTTTAGATTATGCAACATTCAAGAACTTTAAAGTATATCAGATGGATGTCAAGTCAGCATTTCTGAACACTGACTTGAAGGAAGAAGTCTAGATAGAGTAGCCTGAAGAATTTAATTTATCAAACAAACCAGACATGGTATTCAGACTAAAGAAATCCCTCTATGGAATTAAACAGGACCCAAGAGCATGGTATGAGAGACTTGATGGCTACTGGACAAAGATTGGATTCAAGAAGGGAGAAAAAGATTATAACTTATTAATAAGAGACACCTGAAGGATTATTACTTATTTCTATTTTTGTTGATGACATTATTTTTGGAGGTAATGACAAGCTTAGTGAAGAATTTTCCAAAGAGATGTAGAGGGAATTTGAAATGAGCATGATTGGACCTAAAAAATACTTTTTGGGATTAAATGTAAAATAGACTGACAAAGGTATATTCATAAATCAGTCTAAATATGTGAAGGAGACATTGAAGACATTCAAGATGGAATATTGCAATCTAGTAAGCACTCCTATGATAACAAGAAGCAAGCTTTCTAAAAATGATGACTCCACAATAGTTGACAAAACAATATACAAGTCTATGATTGGAATACTCATATATCTCACTCAATCTAGACTAGATATTTCTAATGTAGTTGGCATATTTGGGAGATTTGTAGCTGAACCAAAACAAAATCACTTAATGACAATAAAAAGAATATTTAGATATTTAAAAGGGACTATAGACTATGGTTTATGGTATCCTAATTTAAAAAATGTAGAACTTCATGTGTACACAAATGCAGATTGGGAAGGTTGTGTTGATGACAGAAAGAGTACCTCAGGAGGAGCAGTATTTCTTGGAGATAGGTTCATTAGTTGGACAAGAAAGAAGCAGAACTGTATTTCTCAATCAACAATAGAAGCTGAGTATGTAGCAGCAGCATTAAATTATTCCACAATGGTTTGGATCAAGTAGATGATCAAAGACTTTGGAATTCAAATTAATTATCCTATTTTCATTCATTGTGACAACACTAGAACTATTAATATGTCAAAGAACCTTGTGATGCACGCAAAGACAAAAAAAATAGAAATAAAATATCATTTTATAAGAGAAAAGGTTGCAGAGAGAGCAGTGAAGTTGGATTATGTGAGCACCAAAGATCAGTTGGCATATATATTTATGAAACCTTTATCAAAAGATACTTTTGAGTATCTCAGGAAGAAGTTGGGAGTAATTCCCTTTCCTAAGTCTAATTAGAATTTACAGCAAGTGCATCAGTCCTTCGTGACTGATGATTGGTTGACTAATCTACTTATGGAGTAGTACCTGTGCTTATTTGTATTTAAAATCCTTTTTTATTGATGTCAAAGGGAGAGTATATAGTAAGGGGGAGCATATACTCTGGAGGAGTATACAGTCATGAAAATAAAAACAAAGTAAAAAGAGATGCAACAATTAAGAGGAAATTTTAATGAGGATATTGAGAAGAATGCAAAAACAAAAAATGACACTTTTGGATTGATGGTGTTTTTCATATCATATGTTTCCATCAATGTCAAAGGGGGAGATTGTTGGAGATTTGCCCTTGTGTAAATAGTTGACTGTAAGATTGTCATTGATGACAACATATACTATGTATTCAATTTTCAGCATGGATATTTTGGAACCTTGTGTAGTTATTTTTATGTTGTATACATATTTATTATGCCATGTTCATACACGCAGATTCTGCAGTATAGTTAAAGTTGAGTTATGTTGATCTGTTTACCAGCCACAATTTCAGAGGATCCTTATTAAGAGTCGATAGTAATTTTATTATTTCTTTAGTTGCACCTATCTGTGGGATATTCTTGTTTGGATTCATGTTTATTCATGAGTTAATAATGTTTAACCAAAGGATCTTAACGTGTTTCATCTGAAGTGTGATATTTGAGTTATTTTGGTGGAGCTGACTATGTGAAGTGATGCATCTATTCATTTTGAGTTGTACAGTTCTAATTAAGTTAAGTTCTTAGTTTAGCTGACAAGGAAATTGTTGAAAATTTTCCTACAGCTGACACATTCATATCTTTGAAGAAGATACTTATAATAGTTCATTTGTGATCACCAAGTGAGTGAAAAAGAGAAAGCAGGAAAGAAAGTTGTAACAGTAAACAGAGAAGAATGTCTAATGTATTAGAAGAGTAAAGCTACATCATTCATCATAAAAGGATCTGTGTGAATAAGAAGAAAGATTATGCAAGTCACTGGAACTGATCAAGACAACAGGTCTAGTTAAACAGTTCAAATATCATATATAATGTATATTTGTTTTGCAGAAGGTTGCAGACTTCATCATTTGAGAAGTGTGCTCTTGGATATTGTGTCTTGACCCCTAACATGGTTATTTGTAAAAGACTCTTAACAGGGTCCGACCCTTGACTAGGTCACTATAGTTATTGCATTGTAAAGATCAACTCTAACAAGGTCATAAGATCTTCTAACAGGGATCATTATACTCTAGTACAGTTCTTTGTGGGTGCTAATTCCCACCGGGTTGTTTACCTATTTTGGTTTCCCCGTAACCAAAATTGTGGTGCTATATTTTGTGTTATCTTGTTGCATTTATGCTTAATGTTATATTGTACTCAATTGGTTAAAAGAGTTGAAATTGGTAGATAACTGATTCATCCCCCCTCTCAGTTATCTCTTGTGACTAATCCTAACAATGATACCAAACTTATTATTGTCTATTCCTTAAGTAGATACTCATTAATCATCAAAACCTAAAACTAGATCAAACAATCATAACTTACTCATCTTATTAAACTATTTTTCATGTTCCTTCTCCTTGTCAGCTACGTCGTGATTTACCCTTTTAACTGATAGTTGTCGGCTTCTGATAGATAACCTCCTTACACCATTAAGACTAAATTTTCTCTGATATTTAATACTTTTCTTATTTTTCTATTTAACATCAATGAAAAACTCTATAAATGATCTAACCTTCTATTAACTTTACTTAACTTCTTTATCAACTAAGAAATTATGCCAACAATCTCCCCATATGCCAACAATCCCCCCCTTTAGCATTGATCACAAACTTTGGAAAACTTCTAGTGATCCACCATCTTTGTAAATTTTTTAGGTACTAATATTTTATTTCCATTTATTATGCTTCATCTCTCTACTTTCATACTTCTCTATTCTCTTATTTTCCCCTGTTGTTATTATACCCCTTTGACAACAATGTCAAAGGTGATCAACCTTACTATTATTTCTTATGTTTTTTCTTTGTTGTTTTCCCTTTTGCTTGCCTAGATTTATCCTCCATAGATTAGTCTTCTTTTACATCAATTTGGACTTAAGATATTTTGGTAGAATGTTATAAATTGATAAATACCACACCTGCTTTCAGTTAATTACCAATAGGGGTAGCACCCATAGTTTACCTCTTAAATATTCAAAGTTATCCTTAGGTCATGGTTTAGTGAATATATCAGTAACTTGTTCCTTTGTAGGAATATAGTCAAATATTACCTCATTATCTTGTACATGCTCCCTTAGAAAGTGATACTTTATGGCTCTATGGTTGGTCTTTCAGTGCATTATCGGGTTATTTAATATATTAATATAACTTTTGTTGTCACAATGTATAATAATAGGTTCTTAAACTTTCTCATGTATTCCTTCTAATATTTTTTTTATCCATAATGCTTGTTGATAATTAATGGAAGTAGCAACATATTAAACTTCAGTTGTAGATTGTGAAATACAATTCTTCTTCTTGCTTGTCCATGACACTAATTTTCTTCCCAAATAAAAAGATCCTCTACTTGTAATTTTTCTATAATCAATTTTTCTATCCCAATCTGCCTCTGTATATGCTTTAATATTAAAATATCCTTTCCTTTCATACCATAAACCATAGGTTTTTGTTCCTTTAAGATATCTTAATATTCTCTTAGCTACAATCATATGTGAATCCTTAGGATCAGATGAAAATATAACAACTATTCCAACTTCATGTGCAATATTAGGTCTACTATGAAAAACATAATGTATCTTTCCAATCATTGATTTGTATAATATTTCATTCACTTCAATAGAATCATCCTCTTTTGATAGATTAGAACTCATTACCATAGGTGTACCAACAGGTTTTGAATCTTCCATTCCAAAAAATTTCAATATCTCCTTAATGTACTTAGACCGAGTTATATAAATACCTTTTTTCACCCATTGTACTTGTAAATGAATAAATAATTTTATTTCTCCAATCATAGACATCTAAAATTCCTTCCTCATTTCTTCAGGAGAATATTTACTATGAAAATCATTTCCTCCAAAGATTGTATCATCCACAAAAAATTCAGCGATTAAGACTTTGTCTTCACTTTTAGTTTTCAAATGCACATTACTATTAGCATTAGTTCTTTCAACTCTAATTTTAACTAAATATGAATATAGTCTCTCATACCATGCTCTTGGTACTTTTTTCAAACCATACAATGCTTTATGCAATCTGAAAACCAAATCTTTACCTTGTTTAGAAACAAATCCTTCAGGTTGTTCAATATAGACTTCTTATTCCAATATTCCTTTAAGAAATTCTGATTTAGTCTCTATTTGATAGAATTTAAATCCTTTGTATGCTGCATAAGATACTAATATTATGAATCCTTCCAATCTAGAGATAGATGTAAAAGAATCTCCATAATGTAATCTGTTGGAGATTTGATTCTGAGAGTTGATTTTTTGTATGTTTGTCATTGATGACAACATATAATACATAGTAGTAATTTTCTATGAACTTATCTAAATGATGACATGAAGACTTGCGTGGATAGATACATTTTTTTGACATATTAATTATGTTATGTTCATACATGCAGACCTAGATATGATGTTTCAGTAAAGTTATGCAATTATGTTATTAGCAGTTACAGTTCTGGAAGTATAACGGTTTAGGGCCGATGTATATAACATGTTTCATGAGTTGCGCCTATCTTCAGGATATGCATGTGTATATGAATGATTAAATATGAGTTGATGATATAAATCCAAAGGCACCAAATGTGCTTCAAGATGATTTCAAAGTTATGGTGAGGCCGACTCAGTGAAGCATCGAGTCTGTTCAACATTGACTTGCGCAGACTGAATATTGTTTTGCGTGCTTAGTTAAGCTGACTAAGATATTGATGAAGTGTTTCTAAGAGCTGAAATGACCTTCTAATTTGGAGAAGATACTTATAGTAGTTCAATTGTGATATTCTATGCGTGAATGATACGAAAAGTGAAGAAAGATGTACAGAGAAGATTATCAGAGTTGGTTCATTAATCAAGGGACTATGTGAAGAAGAAGTGAAAGATTGTAATACATTGGAACAGATCAAGATAGTAGGTCTACTCTATAGTTTATCATTAGATATAGTACATATCTTTTATTCAGAAGGTTGTAGCCCTCACCATCAACCAGTGAGCTTTTGAACAGTGAGTCCACCACCCCTAACAAGGTTATTTATAAAAGACTCCTAAAAGGGTCCGACCCTTAACCAGGTCACTATACTTATTGCATTGTATTGTAAAACTCCTAACAGGATTGAAATATCTTCTAATAGGGATTACTACAAACAAGTATAGTTTATTGTGGGTGCTAATTCCTACCAGGGTTTTTACCATTTGGTTTCCCCATAATCAAATTGTGTGTTGAGTACTGTGTTATCTGATTATGCATTTACTTTGTTGTATAATAAAGTTAAAGAAGTAAAAAGGACTTAAGTAACTGATAACTGATTCACCCCCCCTCATAGTTATCCTTTGGGACTATTCTAACAATTGGTATTAGAGCCAAGTGCCTTGAAGAAGAAGCCTAACAGCTTAAGGTAGATTAGATGTCTTACTTCAGAAAAGAAAGCCCTAAGTTTGATGGAGAGAATTATATGGATTCAAAAAACAAAATGATAACACATGTACAATGTATTGGCTTTGAGATCTTTTAAATTTCCACACAAGAGGTTGTAATTCCGTCTCTGAAAGACCTTTCAAAGGATTATGCTACCAACAGACAAAAGGACATATTTACACATAATGCAACTACCAAAGAAGCCCTAATCAGCACCTTAGCTGACAGTGAATTTGATGAAATCAAGAAGATTGATAGAGCATATACCATATGGAAGTATTTAGAAGACATGTTTGAAGGAGATGTTCAAGAAAAGAATGCACGCAGGAAGACATGGAAGAAGAAATACAACAGTCTTGAGATGTTACCTGAAGAAAACATTAGAGCTTACAATCAAAGGATAAATGAAGCAGTAGCTAGAATCATAAATAATGGTGGTGAAATATCAGAAGAAGATATAATGGACAAGTTGTTACCTACTTTGACATCAAGCTATGAAAACAAGATCATTATTCTAGAGGAAACTATACAATTTTCACAAAACTTCAAAAGAGAGACTCTAATCAGCAAAATCTCTGCATTTGAGATATCAAGATTGAAGACTAAACCTAAAAGTGAAACAACTTTCAAAGCCTCAGTCCATGGTTAGAAATCCTTACACATCCCCAGTCAAAATGAGAAAGAAGAAGTTGATGAAAAACTTGAAGAAATCATAGTTATGATTGCTAGAAGAGAAAAGAAAGGAAAAGGTAAATAAGAAGGACAAATTCCATTCAAATGTTTTTCATGTAATAAGATAGGTCACTTTGCATCTAAATGTCCCACAAGAGTCAAGAAGTTCAGATTTGATTACAAACCCAAATATAAGAAGGAATGTTATCATGCTGAAGAAGGTGTAACCAATGAAGATTTAGGAGAAGATGAAATTGGATTCATTGCCCTTAAAGATATGGAAAGGTTGCTTGAGAAAATGGAAATTGCAGATGAAAAGGAAGAACAAGAGCTAGCCCTAATTTCCAAAGAAGACATTAGAACTGATTGGATCATTGACAGTGGATGCTCTCATCTTATGATAGGTGACAAAGATAGATTTGTTCAGTAAGAAAATTACAAAGGTGGTATGGTTATATTTGGAGATAACACTCCTAAACCTATCATAGGCAGAGGTTCTATCACTTTGGATGGAAACAATAAGACAAATGATGTTCTATATGTTGATGGATTACATCATAACTTGTTGAGTGTTGGACAACTACTTGACAAAGGTTATCATTTAGAGTTCAAAGACAACAAGTGCATCATTAACAACAAGGATGGAGACATGATTGCATCAGGCTCCAAAACAAAAGGTAATGTTTTTCATCTTAATTCTGATGTGATTTGTTTTGTTGCAAAGGTGGATGACAGTTGGTTATGGAACAAGAGACTTTGTCATATCAACTTTGATAATATAGTAAAGATCAGCAATGTTAAGGTAGTTAGAGACCTACCAAGTATTGCAAGACCAGTTGACACAATATGCAGGAAATGTGTTATGGGAAAGCATGTAAGGAGTTCCTTTAGAAGAAAGTAGAACTTAGCTGAGAACAAATTGGACCTAGTGCATACAGATTTGTGTGGTCCTACTCAAACAAGATCATACTATGGAGAAAGGTATTTCATTTTGTTTGTCGATGATTTTTCTAGGATGATGTGGGTTGCGTTCTTAAAGGAGAAGTCTGAAGCCTTTGAGAAGTTCAAAATATTCAAAGCTAAAGTTGAGAATGAATCCAGATTGAAACAGAAATGTCTGAGATCAGATAGAGGAGGAGAGTTCACCTCTGATCAGTTTTATGACTATTGTGAAGATAATGTTATTAAAAGACAGTTGAGTGCACCTAGAACCCCTTAGCAGAATGGAATTGCAAAAAGGAGGAACATGATCATACTTGATATAGCGCACACTATGATGATTCAAGGAAAAGTTGTGCACACCTATTAGATAGATGCAGTGAACACAATAGTATATACTATCAACAGAACCCAATTGAGGCTAGGCACGGATAAGACATCCTATGAACTTTGGTTTGGCAATGTACCTATAGTAAAGTACTTCAGAATCTTTGGCAACAACTGCTACATCAAGAGAGATGATGGTGTTGGTAAGTTTGATGCTAGAAGTGATGAAGGTATTTTCCTTGGTTATTCTACTAAAAGGAAAGCATATAGGTGTTTCAATTTGAGATTAAAGAAGATAATTGAAAGCATGCATGTTAAGATTGATGAAAATTTAATGGTTCAAGAAGGATACTATGAATATGCACCTATGATTAAGGATGAATCCAAACCTAGAAACAGAGATAAATTTATTGAAGAAATGTTTGATTGCATTGATGTCTCATGCAATGACCCTGAATCAAGCAGAGAAGAATCACAAACTATAGAAGAATAAGAAGACACACCTAAGGTTCCAAAATTCACATCTAGATACCACTCTAAAAATGACATCATTGGAGATCAGAGCAGTAGTGTTTTGACCAGATCAAAAGCAAAAAGTCTAGTAGTAGATGAAGAGGTATGTTTACTTTCACAGATTGAACCCTTAAGTGTTGAAGATGCTTGTAATGATTGTTATTGGAAAAATGTAATGAAAGAAGAATTAGATCAGATAATCAGAAATGATACATGGGAATTGGTCCCTAGACCCAGTGACAAAAATGTGATTGGAACAAAGTGGGTATTCAGAAACAAGATGAATGAAGATGGTACAGTAGTTAGAAACAAACCAAGATTCGTATGCAAGAGATATGTGCAGAGAGAGGGAATAGTCTACACTGATACATTTTCCCCTATGAGCAGACTAGAAGCCATAAATTTGTTCTTGGCATATGCAATAGTTAAAGACTTTAAAGTATATCAAATGGATGTAAAATCAGCTTTTCTAAATGGTGATTTGAATGAAGAAGTCTACATATAACAGACTGAAGGACTTAGTCTTTCTGATGAATCAGACATGGTATGCAAATTGAAGAAGGCACTCTATGGTCTTAAACAAGCCCCAAGAGCTTGGTATGAGAGACTTGATGGTTATCTTACCAAGATCGGATTCAAGAAAGGAGAAAGAGATTATAACCTATTTACAAGAGAAACACCTGATGGATTATTGTTAGCTGCTATATTTGTTGATGACATTATCTTTGGAGGTAAGGATAAGCTTAGTAAAGCATTTGCAAACGAAATGCAGAATGAATTTGAAATGATTATGATTGGTCATATAAAATACTTTTGGGGATTAAATGTAAAGCAAACAGATAAAGGTATATTTATTAATCAGTCTAAATATGTGAAGGAAATACTGAAGACCTTTCAGATGGATGATTGTAAGCCAATATGCACTCCAATGATAACAGGAAGCAAGCTTTAAAAAGATGATGACTCCACAAAAGTTGATAAGAGATTGTACAAATCTATGACTTGTAAACTCATTTATCTAACTCAATCTAGACCTGACATACCTAATGCAGTTGGCATTGTTGGAAGATTTTTAGCTGAACCCAAGTAGAGTCAGCTAATGGGAGTCAAAAGGATATTTAAATATCTAAAGGGAACTATAGAGTATGGTTTATGCTATTCTAAATCAGAGAATGTAAAGATTCATGTATATATAGATGCAAATTGGGTAGGTTGTATTGATGACAGAAAGAGCACTTTAGGAGGAGCAGTATTCCTTGGAGACAGGTTGGTTTGCTGGATAAGAAAGAAGCAGAACTGTATTTCTCAGTCAACAACAGAAGATGAATATGTTGCAGCAGCACTGAATTATTCAACTATGGTTTAGATCAAGTAGATGGTTAAAGAATTTGGCATTGAGGTTGATTATCCTATTGTTATTCATTGTGATAATACTAGCACTATTTGTTAGAGTACTCCAGAGATAACTGAGAGGGGGGGGGTGAATCAATTATCTGCAACTTTAAATCTTTCTTATACTTATTAATCCATATTGAAAAAAAGTAAATACACATTCAGATAACACATTACACAACACATAGATTTGGTTATGGGGAAACCAAATGGTAAAAACCCTGGTAGGAATTAGTACCCACAAAGAACTATACTATTTATAGTAATCCCTATTAAAAGATTCTTCAACCTTGTTAGGAGTTGTATAATACAATGCAGTAGTATAGTTGACTTGGTTAAGGGTTGGACACTGTTAGGAGTCTTTTACATGTAACCCTGTTAGGGGTGGAGGACTCACTATCCAAGGACTCACTGTCCAAGTGGTGAAGGTTACAACCTTCTAGTTATTTGATACACACTGTATCACTAAGATGTACTGCTATTTGTGACACTGCTTGTTTGATCAGTTCCTTTTATGCACTGATGCTTTAACCTCTTGTAAAGAAATATAACAATCTAATCTTTATTCTGAATGCTTCAACATAAACATCTATATTATAAACATATGATAAATATAGCTTTGATGTATCAACACTCTGCTATGCTTTTCAATATCTAGATTTCGCAACTCTTCTTATTACAAATGACCTTCTATAAGTACATACACCAAGTATGAGATCATGGGACCTGTAGGAAAACTCTTCTTAACATCCTTGTCAGCTCTACTAAGTGCGCAAGTATAATTGTAACCACGCAAGTCAATGCTGAACAGATGCGTCGCTTCACTAAGTTGGCTTCACCAATTTGACCATAACATTGTAATCTTCTTGAAATATGTTTGGCACGTTTAGATTAATATAAAAAACTCATAACTAATCATGAATATACACATGTATAAGTAGAAGATACATGCAACTCAATTAACATGTTGCATACATCGGCCTTAAACCATTAATCCTCCAGAACTGTAACCGTCAATAACAGAATTACATATCTTTACTGAAACATCATATTTGAGTCTGCGTGTATGAACACAGCATAGTAAAAATGTCAAAAACATGTATCTATCCATGCTTGTCTTCATTTCATCATATTGATAAGTACATACAGAAGTAGTACTGTGTATTATATGTTGTCATCAATGACAAACATACAATCAATCAACTGTTCAGAATCAAATCTCCAAAAATCTCCCCCTTTGGCATTGATGGAAACATATGATATAAAAACAACTTCTGTTCATGGTGTCTTCTTTCTAATACAATCTTCTCAATATCCTCAACAAAGATTCATCTATACTGTTGTAGTTTCATGTACTGTGTATTCTCTGAATACTCCCCCATTATCATACTTCCCTACTATGTTCCTTTACTCCCCCATAGTATAAGCTCCTTATTTGTGTTCCTTGTTTGTCTTGTTTTTACTGGTACATACTCCCCCATTGACATCAATGGAAAAGGGTGCCATAAACCATTCTGCATAGGTACTACTCCAGAAGCAGAGTAGTCAACCATTCATCAGTCACACAGGACTGATGTACTTGCTTCTTTTTCTAATCAGAATTAAAAGATGGAATGACTCCCAACTTCTCCCTTGGATACTCAAAAGTATCCTTTGCTAAAGGCTTCATGAAAATGTTTGCTAACTGATATTTTGTGCTTACATAGTCCAATGTCACTTCCTTGTCTGCAAATTTTTCTCTCAGAAAATGGTACTTGATCTCTATGTGTTTTGTCTTTGCATGCATTACAGGGTTCTTAGACATGTTAATAGTACTGGTGTTGTCACAGTGAATAACAATAGGATAGTCAACCTGAATACCAAAGTCTTTAACCATCT
>MU226059.1:3478003-3488173 GCA_018584345.1 Thuja plicata | reverse complement strand
GGATTCTTCTTCAATCAAAGGTGCATATTCATAGTACCTCTCTTGAATCATAAACTTCTCATCAATCTTAACATGCGTGCTTTCAATTATCTTCTTTAATCTTAAATTGAAACATCTGTAAGCTTTTATTTTTGTAGAGTAACCAAGAAAGATACCTTTATCACTCCTAGCATCAAACTTGCCAACACTGTCATCTCTCTTGATGTAGCATTTGCTCCCAAATATTTTGAAATATTTTACTCTGGATATTTTTCCAAACCAAAGTTCATAGAGTGTCTTGTCCATGCATGGTCTCAATTGTGTTTTGTTGATAGTATACACTATTGTGTTCACTACATCTCTCCAATAGGTGTGTGCCACTTTTCCTTCAATCATCACGGTGCGTGCTGTATCAAGTATAATCCTTTTTCTCCTTTCTGCAATTCCATTTTGTTGAGGTGTTCTAGGGGCACTCAACTGACTTTTTATTCCATGTTCTTCACAGTAGTCATAAAACGTGTCAGAGGTGAATTCTCCTCCTCTACCTGATCTTAAACATTTCATTTTTAGTCAAGATTCATTCTCAACCTCTACTTTGAATATTTTGAACTTCTCAAAGGTTTCTGACTTCTGTTTTAACAATGCAACCCACATAATCCTAGAAAAATCATCAACAAAAAGAATAAAGTACCTTTCATCATAGTATGATCTTGTTTGATTAGGACCGCATAAATCTGTATGCACTAAATCCAACTTGTTTTCAGTTGAGGTCTGCTTTCTTCTAAAGGAACTCCTTACATGTTTACCCAGAACATATTCCCTGCAAATTGTGTCAACTAGTCTCGCAATGCTTGGTAGGTCTCTAACTTCCTTGACATTACTGATCTTTACTATATTATCAAAATTGATATGACAAAGTCTCTTGTGCCATAACCAACTATCATCCACCTTTGCAAAAAAACAACTTACGTCTGAATTAAGCTGAAAAACATTACCTTTTGTTTTAGATCTTGATGTAATCATGTCTCCATCCTTGTTGTTAATGATGCACTTGTTGTCTTTGAACTCCAAATGATAGCCTTTGTCAAGTAGCTGTCCAACACTCAACAAGTTATGATGTAATCCATCAACATATAGAACATCATTTGTCTTATTCTTTCCATCCAGGGTGATGGAACCTCTTCCTATGATAGGTTTAGGAGTGTTATCTCCAAATCTAACTATACCACATTTTTATTTTTCTAGATGAACAAATCTATCTTTATCACCTGTCATGTGATGTGAGCATCCACTATCAATGATCCAATCAGTTCTGACATCTACTTTGGAAATTAATGCTAAATCATGATCTTCTTCTTTATCTGTAATGTCCATATCTTCAAGAAACCATTCCATGTCTTTAAGAGAAACAAATCCAATTTCATCTTCTCCTAAATCTTCATTAGTTACACCTTCTTCAACATGATAACATTCCTTCCTATACTTAGGTTTGTAATCAAATTTGAACTTCTTGACTGTTGTGGGACACTTGGATGCAAAGTGACCAATCTTATTACATGAAAAACACTTAAATGGAAGTTGTCCTTAATACTTTCCTTTTCCTTTCTTTTCTCTCTTAGCAATCATGGCAATTATGTCTTCTAGTTCTTCATCAGTTTCTTCATTCTCATTATGACTATAGATGTGTGAGGATTTCTTACCGTGAATTGAAGCTTTGAAGGTTGTTTCATTCTTAGGTTCATTCTTCAATCTTGATATTTCAAATGCAGAGAGTTTTCTGATCAAAGTCTCTCCCTTGAAGTCTTGTGAGAATTGCATAGTTTCCTCTAGAATACTGATCTTGTTTTCATAGTCTGATGTCAAAGTAGTTAACAACTTGTCCATTATATCTTCTTCTAAAATTTCTCCTCCATTCTTTTTGATTCCAGATAATGCTTCATTTATCCTCTGATTATAAGCTCTAGTGTTCTCTTCTGATAACATCTCAAGACTATTGTATTTCTTCTTCCATGTCTTCCTACGTGCATTCTTTGCTTGAACATCTCCTTCAAACATGTCTTCTAAATACTTCGATATGATATGTGCTTTGTCAAACTTCTTGATCTCAAAAAATTCACTATCAGATAAGGTGATGACTCAGGCTTCTTTGGCAATTGAATTATTGGTAAATGTTTCCTTTTGTCTTCTAGTAGCATCATCCTTTACAAGGTCTTTCAGAGATGGGATTTTGACCTCTTGTGTAGAAATCTCAAAGATCTCAAATCCAATGCACTGTAGATGTGTTATCATTTTGTTTTTCCAATCCAAATAGTTCTCTCCATCGAACTTAGGGCTATATTTTCTGAAGTATGCCATCCTATTCTACCTTAAGCTATTAGGATTTCTCTCCAAGGCACTTGGCTCTGATACCAATTGTTTGAATACTCCAGAGATAATTGAGAGGGGGGGGGTGAATCAGTTATCTGCAACTTTAAATCTTTCTTATACTTATTAATCTAGATTGATATAAAGTAAATACACATTCAGATAACACATTACACAACATATCAATTTGGTTACGGGGAAAGAAAATGGTAAAAACCCCGGTGGGAATTAGTACCCACAAAGAACTATATTGTTTATAGTAATCCCTGTTAAAATATTCTTCAACCCTGTTAGGAGTTGTACAATACAATGCAGTAGTATAGTCAACCTGGTTAAGGGTCGGACCCTGGTAGTAGTCTTTTACATGTAACCCTATTAGGGGTCGAGGACTCACTGTCCAAGTGGTGAAGGCTACAACCTTCTGGTTATTTGATACACACTGTATCAACAAGATGAACTGTTGTTTGTGATACTGCTTGTCTGATCAGTTCCTTTTATGTGCTGATGCTTTAACCTCTTGTAAAGATATATAACAATCTAATCTATATTCTGAATGCTTCAACATAAACATCTATATTATCAACATATGATAAATATGGCTCTGTTGTATCAACACTCTGCTCTGCTTTTCAATCTCTGGCTTTCGCAACTCTTCTCATTACAAATGACCTTCTATAAGTACATACACCAAGTATGATATCTTGGGACCTATAGGACAACTCTTCTTAACATCCTTGTTGGCTCTACTAAGTGCACAAGTATAATTATAACCACGCAAGTCAATGATGAATAGACGCGTCGCTTCACTAAGTCGGCTTCACCAATTTGACCATAACATTGTAATCTTCTTGAATTATGTTTGGCGCATTTAGATTAATATCATCAACTCATAACTACTCATGAATATACACACACATATGCAGAAGATACGTGCAACTCAATTAACATGTTTCATTTGTCGGCCTTAAACCGTTAATCCTCCAGAACTGTAACCGTCGATAACAGAATTAGATATCCTTACTGAAACATCATATATGAGTCTGCATGTATGAACATAGCATAGTAAACACATCAACAACATTTATCTATCCATGCTGGTCTTCATGTCATCATATTGATAAGTAAATACAGAAGTACTACTGTGTATTATATGTTGTCATCAATGACAAACATACAATCAATCAACTGTTCAGAATCAAATCTCCAACACTATCAACATGTCTAAGAACCCTATCATGCACGCAAAGACAAAACACATAGAGATCAAGTACCATTTATTAAGAGAGAAGGTTGTGGAAAAAGAAGTGAAATTGGACTATGTGAGCACCAAAGAACAATTGGCAGATATTTTCACAAAGCCCTTATGAAAGGATAATTTTGAGTATCTCAGGGAGAAATTGGGAGTAATTCCCTCTCCTAAGACTATTTTGAAGAAGCAGCAAAGACATCAGTCATTAAGTGACTAATGAATGGTTGACTACTCTACTTCTGGAGTATTACTTGTACCTAAAAAGACTATAGCGCCCTTTGTCATTGATGTCAAAGGGGGAGTATATAGTAAGGAGTATGTACTAAGGGGGAGTATATACATAGAACAAAAAATACAAACAGAGTAACAGCAATAGTTTAGAGAAATCTTTGATGAGGATATTGAGAAGATTGTAGAAGAAAGAGGACACCATGAACAGAAGATTTTTTTGATATCATATGTTGTCATCAATGTCAAAGGGGGAGATTGCTGGAGATTTGATTCTGAGAGTTGATTGTTTGTATGTTTGTCATTGATGACAACATATAATACACAGTAGTAATTCTATATGAACTTATCTGAATGATGACATGAAGACTTGCATGGATAGATACATGTTTTTGACATGTTTATTATGTTATGTTCATACACGCAGACCCAGATATGATTTTTCAGTAAAGTTATGCAATTCTGTTATTAGCAGTTATAGTTCTGGAAGTATAATGGTTTAGGGCCGATGTATATAATGTGTTTCATGAGTTGCACCTATCTTCAAGATATGTGTTTTGTATATGCATGATTAATTATGAGTTTATGATATAAATCCAAAGGCACCAAATGTGTTTCAAGATGATTGCAAAGTTATGGTTAATTTGGTGAGGCCGACTCAGTGAAGCATCACGTCTATTCAGCATTGACTTGCGTGGACTTAATATTGTTTGTGTGCTTAGTTAAGCTGACTAAGATATTGATGAAGTGTTTCTAAGAGCTGACATGACCTTCTAATTTGGAGAAGATACTTATAGTAGTTCAATTGTGATACACTACATGTGAATGATACGAAAAGTGAAGAAAAATGTACATAGCAGATTATCAGAGTTGGTTCATTCATCAAGGGTCTATGTGAAGAAGAAGTGAAAGATTGTAATACACTGGAACTGATCAAGATAGAAGGTCTTCTCTATAGTTCAACATCATACATAGTGCATATCTGTTATTCAGAAGGTTGTAGCCTTCACCATCAAGCAGTGAGATTTTGGACAGTGAGTCCACCACCCCTAACAGGGTTATTTATAAAAGACTCCTAAAAGGGTCCGACCCTTAACTAGGTCACTATACTTATTGCATTGTATTGTACAACTGCTAACAAGGTTGAAATATATTCTAACAGGGATTACTACAAACAAGTATAGTTTATTGTGGGTGCTAATTCCCACTGGGGTTTTTACCATTTGGTTTCCCCGTAATCAAATTGTGTGTTGAGTACTGTGTTATCTGATTATGCATTTACTTTGTTGTATACTAAAGTTAGAGAAGTAAAAATGACTTAAGTAACTGATAACTGATTCACCCCCCCCTCTCATTTATCCTTTGGGACTATTCTAACATAATCCTTCTTCCTGTGCATAATCTTTGCAAACCAATCTAGCTTCATTTCTTATTACTTTTCCATTATCATCAAGTTTGTTTCTGAAAAACCATTTCATTTCTATAACATTTTTATCTTTAAGGCCTGGGAACTAATGACCTTTTTTATCTCTTCTCATTTTGTTCAATCTCCTCTTTTATTTCTTGTATCCAATCTTCATCTTTTAGTGCATCGTTTACCAATCTCAGTTCCATCTCTGATAGTAGACATGCAGTATTATTTTCTCTTAATTGACTTATGGTTAATATTCCTTCACCTCTATCTCCTAGTATATTTGTCAAGATTTGTTTAATCCTTATATTTCTTGGTGTTATAGGTCCCACAGTTTGAATTCATTCATTTCTATTATTTTTTTCACTTAGTGGTGCAGTTATCGGTGCCTCTAATTTCTTGTTTTGTTTCTAATTTTTTAGGTTCAAGGTAAATCAATTCACTCTATCCTTTTAGTTTATTTCCATTATTCTATTCATTGTATTATGAAAATTCATCAATCTTTACATTTGTGCTTTCAATGATCTTATTTGTTCTTTTCTTCAAAAAATTGAATGCTTTATTATTATTAGAGTATCTTAGAAATATTCCTTCATCACTCTTACTATCAAGATTTCCATTTCTATCATCATTCTTAATATAACATTTTCTTCCAAATATTATGAAATAACTAACATTAGGTTTTAGACCATACTAGATTTTATAAGGTGTCTTTTTTTTCTCCTTTCTTGAGTTGTAACCAATTTAGTGTGTATACGGTAGTGCTAACAACTTCTCTCCATAATGTTTTTTCAATTCCTTTTTTATTTAACAATGTTCTAGTACATTCTACAATAAAGAAGAATTAGATCTCGAAACTTGTGTCCAGAACAAAGTGGGTTTTTAGAAATAAGATGGATGAAAATGGAAAGGTTTTGTTGAGGCATTCTTAGTGTAGTCAAATGTCTCTTTATTGTATTATCTTCACAATATTCATTGGAAGTAAATTCACCACCTCTATCTGATCTGAGACATTTCAAAGTTTTTCTAGTTTCTTTTTCAACTCTATCTTTATATATTTTAAACATATGAAAAGAATTTGACTTAAATTTTAAAAACATTGCTAACATCATCCTTGAGTAGTTGTCGAAAAATCATATAAAGTATTTGTCTCCATTATATTTTTTTGTACTTATAGGTCCGCACAAATTTGTTTGTGCCAAATCTAAGATATGTTCTGTAGAGTAGACTTTTCTTGAGAAACTGGAACTGGTCATCTTACCTAATTAACATTCTTTACATACTGTATTCTCTGGCTTGTTCAGTGTCAATACACCTCTAACACTCTTATTTTTACTAGCCTTTACCAAATAGTCAAAGGTTCATATGACACTATCTCTTATGCTATAACTAGTTTTCTTCAACTTTAGCAATTAAACAATGCCCAATTATACCAATTGTAGTGTTTGGTTTGAAAATATTACCATTTTTCTGTCCACCAGTACCAGTTAGTTTTCCAGTCTTATCAAATATTTTGCATTTTCCATTACTAAACTCAAATTTGAATCCTTTTTTATTCAACTAAGACACTCTTAACATACTATATTTCAATCTATTAGCCTAGTAAACATCATCACAAGTAGTATCATGAGTTAAAGAAAAGTATCTTTACCTCTAATCATGGAGGGAGAACCATTTCCAAATATAACTATACCTCCGTCACATTTTTCCATGGTTATGAATATATCTTTATCTCCAGTCATGTGTGTTGGGATTAATGGGAAGTATGTACTGAGAGGGGAGGGGTGAATCAGTACATCTAAAACTTTGTATCCTTTAATCAATTAAGATTTTTAATCAATTGTATATCCATTCAATTTGATATGTACTATCTTGATGTGATTTATATCAATTTATAACATTAACAAACATGTGAACATTCATAGAAACATTCATGAAAGTAATTGACACATAACACACGATATGATATTGTAGAAAAATCCTGTTAGGAAGTAAAAAATGCGATGGGGATGACACCCACAAAATCTTCACTATCTGCAGATTGGAAGGGGCTAGTTAAAGCTTACAATTTGATCACTTCTAATGATCTACCCTATTAATAGTATCAGTGGAGACCTGTTAAATTCTACTCTATAAGGAGCTTTAGCAACACTATTGAGTGTGCACTCAGTAAAGAGATTTGTAGTTGGACTGTTAAATCCACCTTCCTTGACAAGATTTTTACACTTTGCTCCACGTGTTGGAATGATAGAAAATTACAAATTTGTTAGGAATAAGGTGTCTCAACCTTGGATAATTCCTATTCTTTTTATTTGTTTTGTAAAATGTATTTCTTGCAAATAATGTAATTAAGTGTGAGTGTACATGTCTAGTTGGCATGTTGATGTGTCACTCCACTTGATGTGTCGGCATCTTGAATTGTGTGTAAGGAGATCATGGCTAAAATGGTTATGATGGATTCCTATAACATGTAAGAGCTATTTCTAGGAGATTTCAATGACAGGTGAAGACATGCAATGACATGTGGCAACTGATAAAGTTGAGTACTGTACACTATACATATTTTCTTAGAGAATGGTAAAACCCTAATACGGCTATCTTTGGGAGTTGCCCTAAAAAGGAAAGTGCAATGATATAAGCATTTTGTAGGGTTACAGGAAAGTATATGAAAATAGTGTATTGTTGGTATAGTCTAGTGCTACTGGATTTGTCTGTGTGTGTCGATTGTCTCCTGAAAGAACTTGCATGGCAAGTATGGTGTAACTGTTGTGTTGAAGATAATACATTATGCAGGTTTTAGAGTGCTAGGGTTTTTTACCGAAAGGTTTTCACAGGGTAAATCATTGTGTCATTATCTATTTTCTGTATGCATGTTATATGGTTGCAATATCTTTGTTAAAGTAGTTAACGAATCTAAAATTGTAAGGGTTTAAAAGAATTTGCACAATACTTTCCTTTAGAGATTAGTGTAGGAAGTTATTTCCACACCTGAGTTTCCTTACAAGTGGTATCAGAGCCTAATCAACTTTTGATCCTAGTTGTTGGGTAGGATTTTTTGAGCTAATCTCAAGTCGAGTGGGAGTTTTTTGTGTAGAGCATTCTGAATCTTATTTGCAGATTGAGATGGTTGGTTCCTGATACAGTAGAATGGAGGTGAAGAAACTTAATGACACTAATTTTGTGTTGTGGAAACTCAAGATGGAAGACATGCTTGAAGACCACAATCTATGGGAGGCTACTTCACTTGCTGTGAGACCTGCAGTGATATCTCAAGTGGATTGGGAGATCAAGGATCAGAATGCTAAGGGTCTCATCAGACTCTGTCTAACAGATGTCATTCTTCTGAATGTTCTTGATGAGACTACTACAAATTCTTTGCAGACACAGGTTGGGTCTCTGTATCAAGACAAATCTCTGGTGAATAAGTTGTTCCTGAGAAAGAAGTTGTATTCTTTAAGAATGGAGGAAGGTGGATCCATAACTGATCATCTCAATGCATTCAATTTATTGATTGCATAGTTGGCATCATCTGATGCCAAGATCGAGGAGGAGGATCGATGTATGACCCTACTTTATTCCTTGCCAGATTCATGGGACCATCTTGTGATGGCTCTCAGAAGTACTATAGTCACATTCTGTATAGATGATGTGATGTCTTCATTGCTATCTGAGGAGATGTGAAGAAAGACTTCGGATTCGTCTAAGGAAGCCGTTGATGTTCGTGGGAGATCCAATGACAAAGGAAAGTAGAATGACAATAAGTCAAATAAGGGCATATCCAAATCCCGTGGGAGTTCTAAAACTCCTGGAAAGTCCAAGGAAAAATGTTGGAACTGTGATAAATCTAGGCACTTCCGGAGGGACTGCAAAGAACCAAAGAAGAAGAAAGGCTTAGATTCAGCTTCTAAAAAATCTCAAGAAGATGGAGATGATTTTATTGCAGCTTTGGCAGCCCATGCATCCAATGATGTGTGGTTAGTAGAATTGGGTGCTTGTTTTCACATGACCCCTCATCGAAACTAGTTCTAAAAATATGAAGAGTTTGATGGTGGAAAGGTGTACTTGGGTGATGATTCTCACCTAAAGATAGTTGGATGCGGAAGGGTCACTATCAGATTTCCTGATGGATGAGTAAAGGGAATCAATGGAGTTATGCACATTCTGGGTTTGGCATGAAACCTATTATCTATAAGTATGCTGAATGATGTAGGTGTGCAAGTTGTTTTTTCAAAAGAGGGATGCAAGATGATGAGAGGTTCTATGGTGCTCGCTAAAGGTACTAGGAGAGGTACTTTGTTTTATCTTGATGCATGCATTGCTCAGTGCAATAGTTCTTATGTTTCAAAGAAGAGAGTGACTATCACTTCATCCCCACCATCTAAATGAGCAGTAAAGAAGACTATGGCAATGGGTTCTGATGGCAGTGTAGTAAGTGTAGCTAAGGGTGCAAACATTTTGGAAGGCAAGCTTCCTGCAAAAAGGACAATGTTGTGGCATATGAGATTTGGCCACATTGGTGAGAAGGGTGTTAGGACCTTGGAAACTAAAAATCTCATCGAGGGGATAAATGATTGTAATCTCAAATTTGATTTCTGTGAACACTATGTTTATGGTAAGCAAAATTGTGTTCATTTCTACTCCAGTTCTCACAACTCTTCTGGTATTTTGGATCTTATTCATTCTAATGTATTTGGTCCTGTAAAATTTCCTTCTATCTCTAGTTCTATATATTTTGTATCTTTTATAGATGATTACAGTAGAAGGACTTGGATTTATTTCCTGAAAAGTAAGACACAGATTTTCAGTCAGTTTAAGGAATTTAAGGCTCTCATGGAGAATCAGACTGGTAAAAGAATCAAGTGTGTGAGAACTGATAATGGTGGTGAGTTTTGTTCCATAGAGTTTGAACAGTTTTGTAAAGAACAAGGAATCGAGAGAC
>MU226059.1:3457336-3475640 GCA_018584345.1 Thuja plicata | reverse complement strand
GTGTCTCAACCTTGGATAATTCCTATTCTTATTATTTGTTTTGTAAAATGTATTTCTTGCAAATAATGTAATTAAGTGTGAGTGTACATGTCTAGTTGGTATGTTGATGTGTCACTCCACTTGATGTATCGGCATCTTGAATTGTGTGTAAGGAGATCATGGCTAAAACAGTTATGATAGATTCCTATGACATGTAAGAGCTATTTCTAGGAGATTTCAATGATAGGTGAAGACATGCAATGACATGTGGCAACTGATAAAGTTGAGTATTGTATACTCTTCCAATCCTTGATCCCAACCATGGGGTTTGGGGCATCACCCCAAAAAAATTTTTAGGGTTCCTATTTTCTCAGAGAATGGTAAAACCCTAATACGGCTATCTTTAGGAGTTACCCTAAAAAGGAAAGCGCAATGATATACGCATTTTTTAGGGTTACAGGAAAGTATATGAAAATAGTGTATTATTGGTATAATCTGGTGCTACTAGATTTGTCTGTGTGTGTCGATTGTCTCCTGAAAGAACTTGCATTGCAAGTGTGTTGTAACTGTTGTGTTGAAGATAATACATTGTGCAGGTTTTGGAGTGCTGGGGTTTTTTACCGAAAGGTTTTCCCCAGGGTAAATCATTGTGTCATTCTCTATTTTCTATATGCATGGTATATGGTTGCAATATCTTTGTTAAAGTAGTTAACAAATCTGAAATTGTAAGGGCTTAAAAGAATTTGCACAATACTTTCCTTTAGAGATTAGTATAGGAAGTTGTTTCTGCACCTGAGTTTCCTTAAAAAATTGACCTGGTAAATTCAATCTCCTATTGCTGATACAAATTCAATTTAGTTTACATGAAAAATATGATAACCTAATTTTTATTGAATAATACCTCTAATTCTTGGTAGCCTCTGTTCTTTGTTCTGATAACCAAATTCATCTTTTGTTGTTCTTGTTCTTGTTCTTGAAACTCTCAATCCGATCCATAGATGTGCTTGTTGGCTTCATTCATGATCTCCTCTCTCTTTAAATCCATTTTCATCCATGTATAATGAATTACTGCATCATTTATTTATAAGATGGATTGACATCATCAAGTTTCGAGAAAAAAAAATGTTAACTCTAAGATCAGGTTTACAACTTGTACCTAGATCTCCTAGTCTATGTGTTTTAAATCAGCTAGATTGATTAAAGAACTTACATTCATGTTTGTTGTCCCTAAAGAAATGGATTCAAAACAAATAAATATCCTATAAATAGAATAACATTCCTTTATATGATGTGGAAGCCAGATCCACTTTTTGTGGGCTGCAATAGACTTTTGGTTTCTATCTATCTGTTATGCTCTGACTGTCCTTCACTTTTGTTGTGTCAGTTGTACTTTAAATGTCTCATCAATTTTCACTTTATCTTATATGTCAAGTTCCTCTGTATCTTTCTATCTTTGCATTTTTGGTTTGCACACTAAGTTGTGTAGTTGGTCCTCTTTGCACTTAGTCATCTTCAGTGATCTCTTTCTATCTGATCTTCATTTTTCTCTTGTCCTATCTTTCAGTGTATGCTTACCGAACGTGTTGGTTGAATACTAATGAAAAATTAATGTCATCAATCTCCCCCTTTGACATTAATATAAAAAACTGATATGTGCAAAATACTAACCAAATATTAAGTATATACAACATATATAATCCTTAGTCATTTCATGACTCCCCTATGGGTATGTGCAAGATCATGGTATGCCAAACAGGTCCTTAAGTGACAATGAAAATTCAAAAAGTCAGGGTTAGACAAGTTCACATAAAAATTTCAACAAGTTATCAATATTATATAAAAAATATGTATCAATAGAATATATAGAAAATTGAATGTAGTTTCTAAGACACTAGCCCTTTTTTGAAAAAAAATTATTCTATATGGTAAAAATTTCAAATTTCATTGTTGTAGTATGAAAATTTAAGGAAAAAGATAAGAAGTAGGTGTATGTTTGACCACCTTAAACACAATGAAATGATAATATTTTTTTACAAGATTATAGATATAAGTAGTAGACTCATGTCTAGTGTGACACATATTTTTTTGTAATTTTTTTCCAAGTAAATAATTAATTATGATTTTTCTACTACAACTTTTCCAAAGTATACAAAATCTCATGTCTGACCACCTTAACTTAGTCCAAACTTCATCAAATTGAAAAATTTTGTTTTTTTTGTTATAGTAGGTAAATCATAGAATGTGACTCAAGTTTTTTATTTTAAAAATGATATACCATTTGAAAGTTATAGTTATTTTTCAACCAGGACTAAAAAGATAAGGAGTAGGTGTATGTCTGACCACCTTAAACATAATCAAATGATAATTTTTTTTACAAGATTCTATATATAATTAGTAGAATCATTTCCAGATGTGATGCATATTTTTGTGTAATGTTTTTCCAAGTAAATAATTAATTATGAATTCTCTTCTAAAAATGTTCCAAAATATAAAATCTCTCGTGTCTGACCACCTTAAATTGATTTTTTTTTAAAAAAAAATTATTGTGGTAGGTGAAGCATAGAATGTGACATATGTTGGATATTTCAAAAATGTTGCACCATTTGATAGTTATAGTTTTTTTTCAATCATTTTACCAATCAGGACTTCTTTTCACATCACCACTTTTTGGCATACCATGATCCTGTACATACCCCTATGTATATATCAGTATATCTCTACATATGATATCTTTCCTTCTGCATATCATTTTCTATCTATATATATGATTTTCCCCATATGAATATACATATACATATTTACTATTTGCCCATCTGAATGAATGAATACATATCATTTTCCCCTTTTTTTGTAGTACTCATATCATTTTCCCCCTTTTTTGGTATTAAGGGAAAAGGAGAATACCTTAGAGCTTATAAAAAATGTGGGAGTGTGAAGACTTCATGTCTTCCATAATTTTCTCACATTGTTCTTTTAGGTTCTCAAGAGCCATGTGCTCGAGTGTGATCTTTGAGTGCATGTCATAGATGTTATCTGCCACAGACATCTTGGGGGTTGCTATCAGTTTCCTTGCTGAATTGATATGGTGTTGAAGCAGTATAAGGTTTGGTAGAATTTGAGCTTGGAGCTCGGTTACTTCTTCCCTAAAGTTTGTCTCTGCTTCCCATAGTTCTTTCCTTAACCTTTTTATCTCAATGATTTTCTCATAATGCAACTTAACTGCATTGTCTCCATCAGTGGTTAAGGTTTTTGCACTGTTTTATAGATTTGTATCCAGCTTTGCAATGTTGTCACTATTCTCTTTAGTGAAATTTTCTATTATGCTCAGTTGTTGAATTAAGGTTATGGTTTCAGTTATACTTTGATCTAATTCAGTAATAAATTATGATAGCTTTACCTTATTGACCGCCACTTCTTTGATGATGTTTTCATTGAGCTTATGTTGGTACCTTTTCTCTTCTCTCTCCTTAATTGCCTTATCAACATTGATATTCTAAGTTGTTATTGCTTTGGTGAGAGTGGATAACTGATCTAGAATGGGCTTCTTTTGATCAATATCAACATCAGGCATAATTTGGTGTAATAGGTCGCATGTTGTCTCTAGTACCATGGAATCCCTATGTTGTTTCTTCAGCTTTTCATGTAATGCCTTTCTTTGGCATATTTCACAGTATTCTTGTAATGCTTCAAAATAAAGTGTAGATGGGTCACACTTTGGTATTTCAATAAGTTCATCCAAGGTGACTTTGAACTTATTCTTCTTTGATTTCTTCTTTAGCTTTTTTGATTCACTTGAATTTAAAACCATTGCCAATTTCTCATCTTTCTCAGTTGTGCTCGATGAAGTTACCTATTGTGCTTCTTTTTGCTGCTTTGTGCTAGTTTCAGCTTGTCGAGTGTTTGTAGACATCTCCACATTCACTTTCACATCATCGGTAGCACATTTTTTGGTTTTATTAGGAGTGTTGTCTTTAGGTTTTTCTCCTTCATTAGTCTCCTTAGCTTTATCATTCTTTGTTTCTACATTCTTATATGTTGTATTTGTATCCTTTTCTGTATCTCCTCCTATAACCTTATTAGTATCAGTTACATTTTGAGGAGCTCCGATGTATTTCTGACCATCGGTGTTGTCTTTCTTTTCTTCTTCCTCTGCATCCTTGGGAGTATTCTTTTCAGGTGACTTGTTTGATGCTCACAGAATATTGATAGCTTGTATCAATATTGGCATGTTGCCTAGAATGTTTTCTTGTGCAGTATCAACTGTTGTGCCTTGCTCATCAATTGTATCTTTCACAACAGTGACATATTCATCTTTATTAAATTCCTCTACTGGGTCATCGGTGATGTCAATTATATTTTTATCCAGAATGTTGTCATTTGTGGTGCATGCTCGTGATTCATCTGCAACATCTGCATTCTTGTTGTCGGTTGTGTCATCTTCTTCCTTGTCTAACTAAATAGATGTGTCATCTTGAGTTGCCTTATCAACATCTTGTTGTTGTAGGTCTTTGTCAGGGATTTCCTCCTCAATAGGTCTGTTTAGAATCTTACACAATTTCTTATGGTTGTCCTATTCTAGCTCTATAAGATTTCCTTTAAGAAATTGATATGCTCTCAACTTTAGTGAGAACTCCTTTTTGTACTTCTCCATAATTTCATCTATTTATACCTTCTTTTATTTAGGTGGCATGAGAGTAACAAGTACTCTTTCTCTTATCTGCTTCTCATTCTTCAAAGCAAATGTCCATCTAGAGTATAGCCTGTCTAAGAGTTCTCTTGGTACATGATTGCCTTCAAACTAAATCGGTACATATTTTAACTTGTACATTTTTTCTATGATGGCCTCCTCTATTTTATTCTGATTGTATGGATCTAATTTCAACCATCTTCTAGTTTTTTAATCTGTAATAGATCCTGAGTTTGCAATAGATTTACAAATGTCATCAATAGATTCTAGATCTTTTACCTTTACACTTTTTGCTTCTATAGCTTCATCTTGCTTAGTGTCTTCAATATCCTCTCAGGTTCTGATGAACTTCCTTCCTCTTTTGTTTTTCCCTCTCTTTTGTGTGGTAGCTTTCCTCTTGTATGTTCTGACCTTTCCTTTCTTCAAAGGTGAAGGAGTTGAATCCTTAGATGTTTGGCTTCTTGTTCTAGAAGTAGTTGTTTTCCTTGTCTTCTTTGTTGGTGGAGAAAGTGGTGAATCTGAATCTATTTCCTCATATTCATCCTTTTCTTCAGTTTGACCAATAGATAAATGTTCATTGGTGTCTTCCTCCTGTTCAACTTCTTAATCCTGTTAAGTTTCTTCTTCAGTTTCCGACATTATTTTCTTCAGCTTCTTTACCATCTTGTCCTTCTTCCTGACAAATTTCTTAACAACTAGGCCAGATTTTATTCTTGTCTTGGCCTCCTCATATGTTCCTAACTTGGGTTGTTTCTTATCTAGTGGTTCATTAATCAAGGCATCAATTGCCTTAGTTGCAAGAACAATGTTTATCTCGTACTCCAATGTTTGTAACCATGTTGTCCTCGGTACAGCAGGTTTGATGTAATTATTAGCTATATCAACCATAAAACATATCTCATCTTTATACTTCTCAATGAGTTGTTAGGGGATCCTTACCCTCTTTTTCATTCAGTATTTGAATACAGTGAAGTATTCATCCATGACTGTCTCAAAGTTATCTCCTAGTGTGGCTATGTGCACTAATCTGCATGGTGACAAGTTTGGTGCTGTCCCATTTCACATCTCCCACCAATGGGAATTTTTCTTAAAAGTAGAAGAAAATACACATTATGAGTGAGCCAAACTTACATGTGTTTGACTTCACTTTCCTGATAGTCTTTAATTTATCTTTCAATTGATTTAGAAGAATTTCAGATAAGTCTAATTATGTTCCCTTCTTCACAATCTTATATGTTGTATCCACTGCACCCGATGCTATTTTGTTCAATCTTCTTTCTTGGAATAATTTGTAGCCTACAAAACATGTATCAAATTTGATCTCATGATTGGTTATGGTAGTAACTTTCAGTCCTCTGCCATCCCATTTGGCTCCTGTCATCTTCTTGGTCTCTACCTTAGGTGGATGATTTAGTGCTTTCATCTTTTTTGTTATAGGGTAACTGGTGACTGCATGGATGACATCTTAGGTTATCACCTTTGGTTCATCCAACCAAAATTTATGATTGTGCATTCGGCTTAGCACTAACCGAATCCACTCAGTTTTGAAGACCTTCAGGAACATTACAACATTGGTGAGCCCTTTTACTTCTATATTCTTGTGTTCATCTTTCAGTGTTCCATCTTCATTGCATAGCTTCTTATAAGCTTCTTCAACTTCTAATGTTCCTATCTCTACAATATTGCAGTGTATGAAAGATCAAACATCTTCCACAAGTAAAACCCTAGATTGTATGTGTGAGAATGTGCCAGCATTGTTGAGTTGTGAGGCAACATCAGGATGAATCTTGTAGTTAGGTTCCTCACATGCCAAATTCTTGATGAGCTTTAACTCATCCTTCTTTGTGTTCTTGGATTTCATAGTTCTTGATGTTGAGCCTATTTTTAGAATTTAGGGCTTCCTGTGAAATGTGCAAAAACAAAGTTGTTGGTTATGTAGAACTTACTATTTCTGCTTTCAAATATTTCTGAAGTGCTTTGGATTGTTTTCTGTTGAGTTTTGGTCACTCTGTGATTTAGTCACTTTCTGCTCAAAAATCGCCTTGGTTGCTCTACTCTGGTCCTCGTGAACAATGATTTGTTCCATTGCCCTATTTATAGCCGATGCCCTAAAATGCATGTCATTAATTCTTACCAACTCCTTGGTGTATAAAGATGGATTTTTTCAGCAAAGACTTCATTTTCCTTTGGTGACTATGATAATGTTTTGGAGAAGTTGTTATTCATTTTTCCTTTACCAACAAGTTTCAGTATTGCAAACCACTTGTTCACTTTTATTGGTTACTGACGAGGCTTAGTTTACACTTAGAAAATTTTCTTTATTATTTTAACTGATGCTTCTTGGTAAATGTAGGCAGTCTTGGCTTTGAGTATGTACTGACATATTTTGTTATATATTCCTGAAAGCATAGTTATCACAGATTTTAACAAGTAATACCATGATGCATCTTTCTTATGCTAATTTGGCATTTAATCAATATATTATGGAACTGATGTAAATTAATACATGAGTGTAATGTAGTTCTATACTTACTTGTTCTACTTAGGTGGGGCTGGTGATGTCACTAGATCCATTGGATGGGGTGTCACCATTTTCATTACTCGGTCCAACTTCATCATTGTTTGAAGATCTTCTCCACATTTTGTCTCTAGCTCTCCAGATATCTTCAATGGTGTTTCCATTGGGATATGTACTTGTCTCTATCATTTAGTCTTTGTAGTCTTTCTTGAGATGACCAAATTTATGATAGTGTAAGCATGCCATTCTAGGGTTAGTCCAACCTCTAGACTTAGTGTTCCACTGTGTCATACAGTTTGCAGCAATGTGACCATATCTTCCACATTTTGTACAATTTTTCCAAGTGTTGTAATCCCATACATATTGGTTACTGACACTGTTTAGTTGATAGGGATTTTCTTGACCTTTATGCTTCCATTCTTGCCTTTTCTTTTTCCATCATTCAAGAGTTTTGTGCCCATTCATTTTGCAAGTAGGACAGTTTTTGTCCGTGTAGGTTTCCTTCTTTGGTTGTTTCATCTCAGACTTACATTCATATGCTTTATGTCTTTTCTTGTTACACTTATAACAAAATCCTATGAATGAAGATGTAGATTTAGGAATACCTTTCATTTGGCCTTTGCATACATTTGATGTATAGCCTTTCTTTCCATAGTGATTGCATGTCAGCTTTCTTATTCTTGAATTTGTATAGACATTCTTTGGATTAGTTTGATTTGATGATTCTCCATTCTTGGTAGAATGTAGACCGGTATTGTTGTGGACTCTTCATTGTCCTTCAATAAAATAATCCATTATTTTATTTCTTTCTTCATCTTTCTTGAAAATTTTATTATGTTTCTTCTGAATTCTTATTTCATGTTTCAAATTTTCATTCTCATCCCTCAGTTCACCAATAGCTTATATTTTTTCAATGAGTTCAACATTTATTCTATTTTCCTCTTGACTCATAAGAATGATCTGATTTTTAATCTCATGGTGATGCTTTGTAAGTCTTTGTATTTCAAACTCTTTTTCTTGTAGATTTTTTGTGATCTTTCTTCTATCATCAATAGCTAGTGTTCTTTCTTGCTTAGCTTATCTAGCATTGTTCATGAGATCAATCATCCTTACCATCTGTGTCTCTTAGCTGATTTGTAGAGATTTAACTTGTCCAACAAGATGTAGATTGATTTCAGTTAGGCTTGTGATGCTTTCTTCTTATGTATCTGATGCTTTCCTTGTAATTGATCCCAAAGACTCAAAGAAATATGGTATCTCTTCCTCATGATAATATGTCTCATTACAATGAGATGCCATATTCTTTCTTTCATCTAGTAGTTGTCTCATATTGATTATAGCTTCTTTATATTATTCGTAGAACATCTAAATTTCAAACTTCTTATTCTCAATATTTTTATCAAGTCTGTACTTCTCCATTGTATGATCTTTTCTCTTAAGCCTTTGAGATTTCAAAGAAGAGACTTAGCTCAGACACCAATTGTTGGGATTAATGTGAAGTATGTACTGAGAGGGGAGGGGTGAATCAATACCTCTAAAACTTTTGTATCCTTTAATCAATTAACCTTTGTAATCAATTGTATATCCATTCAATCTGATCTATAGTATCTTGATGTGAGTTATATTAATTTATAACATTAACATACATGTGAACATTCATAGAAACAATCATGAAAGTAATTGACACATAACACAAGATATGATATCGTAGAAAACTCCTATTAGGAAGTAAAAAATATGGTGGGGATGACACCCACAAAATCTTCACTATCTACAGATTGGAAGGGGCTAGTTAAGGCTTACAATTTGATCACTTCTGATGATCTACCCTGTTAAGAGTATCATTGAAGACCTATTAAAGTCTACTCTATTAGGAGCTTTAGAAACACTGTTGATTGTGCACTTGGTTAAGAGATTTGTAGTTGGACTGTTAAATCTACCTTCCTTGAAAGGATTTTTACACTTTGCTCCACTTGTTAGAATGATAAAAAATTACAAACTAACCCGGTAAATGCAATCTCCTATGCTGATACAGATCCAATTTAGTTTTCATGAAAAATATTATCACCTAGTTGTGATTGAATAATACCTCTGATTCTCGATAGCCTCTGTTCTTGGTTCTGATAAGCAAATTCACCTTTTATTGTTCTTGTTCTTGTAACTCTCAATATGATTCATAGATTTCCTTTTTGGATTCATTCATGTTCTCCTCTCTCTTCACATCCATTTTCATCCATGTATAATTAATGATTGCATCATCTATTTATAAGATGGATTGACATCATCAAGTTTCGAGAAAAACAATGTTAACTCTAGGATCAAGTTTACAACCTGTACCTAGATCTCCTAGTCTATGTGTTTTAAATCAGTTAGATTGATTAAAGAACTTACATTCATGCTTCTTTTCCCTAAAGAAATGGATTTAAAACAAATAAATATCCTATAAATAGAATAAGCTTGCTTTATCGGACGTGGAAGTCAAATCCACTTTTTGCGGGCTACAACTGACTTTTGGTTTATGTCTATTAGTTATGCTCTAATTGTCCTTCGATTTTGTTCATTCGGCTGCACTTTCACTATCTCATCAGTTTTCACTTTATCTTGCATGTCAAGTTCCTCTATATCTTTCTATCTTTGCATTTTTGATTTACACACTAAGTTGTGTCATCGGTTCTCTTTGCACTTAGTCATCTTTGGTGATCTCTTTCTAGCTGATCTTCGGTTTTCTCTTGTCCTATCTTTCGGTGTATGCTTACCAAAAGTGTTGTTTTCATAATAATGGAAAATTAATGTAATCAATCTGGTGTGTACAGTCATGTCAATGATCCAATCATTGTTATAATTCACATTAGGTATCAAAGCTTTCTCTTCTCTAATATCAGTGTGTTGCCCCACTTTTGGTCTGCATACCTTTCAGACAAAAGTGAGTGTTTAATGTATAGTGGTGGTCTTGAAAGCTTCTTTTTATTCCTGAGTCTGAGTCTAGAAAAATTTCCCTTAGGCTAGGGAGCCTTTACCTGATTTTTCCCAATTGCCTTCTCTTTTGTAAGCCGGAGGGAATCTGCATCTGAGTTTGTGTTTTCATCGGGTAGGTTAAGTTCCCAATATGGTAAAGGCCATGGTTTGAAGATTTCTACCATCAGTGTTACACACAATGGAAGTATGTAGCTGTAATCCTTCATTTTGCAGCTTGGTAGAAAATCGGGTTCGAGCTTCTCCACTAGCGGAAAAGTATCAACAGAGTGCATCTTCCACCGACGACTACTAGGTGATGTCTCAGCAAGAAGTACAGTGCTAAAATGGATCCTTTAGGCTTAAGAAGGGCTGTTGTGTCTAGATTACACCTCTAGAGGCCAAAGGGAATGATTCAATAGAAAAAAATCAAGGAAATAAGCCAAAGGTGGAAAAGTAGAAAATGACTTCTCCTCTACTCCTACAGGCGGGTTTTGACCCATGAAGTATGTTTTCTGCCAAACCATTTAAATGAAGCCATTTTGAGGAAGAACCTATCTCATAAATAATCTTAGATATAAAGAAGGGAGATGAAATTGACACATGCCATTTTGGCATCATGATAAACCAAATTTCTCCCCTGGTGGACTTCTGAACCGAAAGCAGTCCAAAAGCACTTCTCTGCCAAAGGAGAAGTAGAAAATTTATCAGGTAATCTGTTCCCAACATCACTTCATTGATTGGGTGCTTATGGTAAGTGAGAATCTCTTAGAGGCCCTAGATAGAGATAAATGCCAGAATGAATTTTACTTGTCTTCAGTCCTCTTATATATTCTGTCTACACTCCACATTTTCCCAGGTCTTCCGAGATTAGAGGAATTTCCAGATGATGTAAAGAGTTATGAAATTTTCCCCTCTTTGCAATTACATAATAGTTATACTGAGTATCTTCAGGTAAATGATGCATTTACAATGAGATTGTGCAAGGAGTTACAAGGCTGTCCAAAAAGGAGATTCTCCCCTGAAGCCATGGCTTTCATCAACCAATTTGGATGTTATTTCATTCAATTTCGAGGTTTCTCATATCTTCGTCTTGTAGGTTTTGATGATTTCCCTTTGAAGCTTCCCAGGTATCCTACTGATATGATCATGCTGATCGAAGTAATGAGGCAAGAAATAGATGTCAACTTAGTCTATGCTGAGGCTAATAAGAAGGGATACGACTTCCCCATGCCCATCGGAGCTTACAGCTATGCATCCCGGTCAGAGGCACAGAATGTTCTCAAGACATTCTCAAAGAGGTTTTCTTCGGAAACCTATGATGTCTTGAGACTACAATATGATCTAGTGAACTATGTCAGGGTTGTATTGCAAATGAGTCATGCAATTCATCATGTACATGATATTGAAGACTACTAGGCTAATTGTAATGGATGATTTGGAAAGCAGAGAGAGATTCTACGCCCGGTTAATTATAGAACAAATCAAGAGGTTCAATGTTAACATTGCATTAGAGTGGCTAGAAGATGATGGAAATCATATGTATGATGATACATATATAAAGGAGATAAATACCACCCCTGTCAGTTCTGAACCCATGTTGGACCAAGCCATTAGTGATTTTTTGATTCTAATGGGGGGTATCTAAAAAAGAATAGAACAATGGGTTGAATGGACTATAGGATGAAGGAAGAGATTAGAAAGGAAGCCTCCCACTCAGCGAAGCCTAGTAAAGGAAACTACTGGTACTGCAACCACTTCATATCGGTAACAATTCCAACCATTTCTAAAGGATGAATCTAGCTGGTTGGAGGAGGTGATGAACCTCATGAGAAAAAAATCACATTGGAGAAGACTTGTGGAGAAGGTCCACTCCCAAATATTGGAACAACAAAAGAGCTCACCAAGGATGTAGAACCAGAGTGGTCTATAAAAGAAGTCACAGTAGATGTACCGGTTGACAACCCGAGCCAGGATTCTCCCAGGAGAGGGTCTCTCATCATAGTGGAACTAGGTGAAGATACTTCTTCAACCACAAAATCAGAAGGAGAGGCCAGGAAGAAATAGAAGGTCACTTCAGTAGCCAAATTAGTATCCTCTTCTCCTACTTCAGTAAACCCATTTGCTTCAAGACCAAATGCTACACCTCGAGTCATTAGGAAATTGTTTATTGAGGAGTTGGTTTCTGCCAACAAAGTAACAAGCACAGAGTCATGTATAGAACATACTCTAGAATGCAAGAGGAAAGTGATGGAAGAAGGGGCTTCCAGAAAAGACACTCTATCATGAGCCTTTCATCCCAAAGCCGCTATGAGAAAACATTCAAAAGTGAAGAAAATGTCTACCCTGGGTTGTGATACTGATACTAGGCACTTCACCATGGAAGTGGCCAAGCCAACTAAGGAAGGTAAATTTGAAGATATGACTGCTTCAGACTTTCAATTATAGTCATTTGATATGGGCTTGGTTCATCATGACACCCAAGTGGATTGATGGAAATCTACCAATGTAGTGATAGAAGAAGAGCTTGAGGAGCTCAAGACTACCAAAGTTCAGCTTAAGGAGAAAGTCGCTGATCCAACCAACTTCATTAGGCAGCTCCTCACTCAGATTGCAAGGGACCCAAACCACCTTTGACCCCAGTGCTGTGGAGAACCAAGCCATTTTGGCCAAGTTGCAAGATGATTGGCATTATGGGTAGATTGGTAAATAGTGGATTGAGAGGCTCGAGTTTGAGGGACTAGCAATGGTTGAGCAACCTACTAACACCCTTCTAAGGTTGGAGGTAGAGAGAAATAATATTTCTATGAACCTACAGACTCTCACATCGGAGAGGGTGAAGTGCTAGGAATGTATAGTTATGCTACATGTGGCAGTAAAGATGAAGACTAATGAAGCTCTATAAGCTAAAATTTTACAGAAAGGAGATGAGCGTTTTATCAAATGGCTTCAGAGCCTAGAGTTTAAGATCAAAATGATCATCCAGGGTGAAGCAGGATTGTAATAGACAAATGTCAATATCAAAGAAGAGAAGAGAAAAGATTTCAAACTCCTCTTAAGGATTCATATAGAATCACAGACCAGTGTAGAGTGAAAAGCAATAATCAGAGTAGCCAATATATAGCTTTCATTTTTTGGTTATTTGCATAAACTGACAGTAGATTCTACCTCTCATCTAGAAAAAATACCAAAACTCGAGCAATTGAGTGGATGCATTTTCAGAGTGATGGAGGAACTAAAAGATTGGATAGATGCCATTAAGATTATCGCCAAGGAACATTCTAGGTGGCTCATTCGATACACTAATGTCCATTTCAATAGGCATGAAGAACTCATTTGAGTCATTGCAGTTGTTACAGCCTATAGGGCTAAATTAGACAAGGGTAAGGAAACCGAAGCTTAAATAGATTCCCCCTTATGCTATTTTTGATACTATTGTCACCGATAAATCTTTTAGTTATCATTTCTAGTTGAGGAAGTTGAACCGTTTCGATTCTCCACCTTTCTTGTAACAGCCCAATCTAGGACTCTATATGTACTATTTCCAAAATCAATACAAAGGTGGACTGAATTTTGGTGCGAAAGATAGCATTTTGCTAAGTCAAATTTGTATGTCTAAATAACATTGATTTATCTGTTCCATCTGCATTGCACTTATATTTCTTTTCAATTCGGATGTTTCTTTGAAGTTGGATTTATAATCTATGTTTGAACTAGAGCTTTGTATTATGATTTGATACAATTAGAAAAAGGGGAAATTAATTACATTTGTCTTAAGTTTGGGAAATGTTCTTATGATATAGATCAATTCATTGTTTTTTCATCATTATTATTTAGTATTGCATCTACATTTTCAGTAGAAGTTCATGCATTACCAATTTTGGGAGTTAATCTAATTGATGAAATCTCAGGGTTGGGTAGATTTAGAGTGGAATTCATCCTACCTGAGCTATTTCCTGCCTAGGATTAGCTTGGTTTGCCTCTTCTATTCTAAGGTTAAGAACATATCCCTGTTAGATTAGGAAAGAGAAAAATTCAATGAAAATCATTCATATAAGGGAGCTGTACCTTTAAACTTAGAGGGAAATTAGTTTTTTTCAATAACAATTTTCCAACTGTTATATTTGATTGTTCTTAAGCATTTTGGGTATTTTAGAGTTAATTTGAAAAGAATAATCTGTTTACTAACTTATTTTTGGTGACTCTACTGGGGAGACAAACATTTGTTACACTATAAGCATATCATGAGGAAAGATGGTGCTTCCCCACGAAAATATAATTCTTGTACTCCAACCAAATCTTGGTTTTCAAGACGATCAATAAGACCTTAGTTCCTCGCTGAACACTTTTGCCTGGAGGAACAGAAGAAGCACCAAAAATTGTAGAAATTCCAGTTAAGTACTAGAGCAAGAAGAAGCTAGAGCAGAAGCACTTGAAAGAGCCTTCCAAAGGAGAAATCAAAGAGCACAATGCCAATCCGAGCATGAAGCTGGGCCATTGAATTAGTCAAAGATCTGGAGCCTAAAAGATTTCGTAGGAGCACAAAGAAAGAAGGAAGTACAGATCTAGTCTTTGAGAGACTTGCGGATATTAATTTTTCTCTCCTTGAAGTACCTTGCCGAAGAAATAGAACTGCAAAAATCTAGAGCAGACCTTCTTCACCCCCTAAGTAGTCTACTCTTTTATCCACCATTTGCCAAGTGTTAACATTGCACGGAGTAGTTGCTCCTCCTGTTATCAATCTAACCCCTTTATTTACCTCAAGTAACAATGGAACTCCCTTGGGCCACTGCAGTCGGACCCCTACAATAAGAAGCTTATAATCCTCTTCTCTGAGGGTCTAGAAAGAATTTTCCCAAGTTTTGTGGAGACGGGAAAGTATCTAGGGATGAACATATTGCTGCATTCTTTTCTTTCATCAATATTCTAGTAGTATAAGAAGAGGATGTGGCTGTTAGATTATTTGTTGAGACCCTTGTTGAGGGTGCAATCAATTGGTTTTTCCACCTACCAAATTCTTCTATTACAAACTAGCCTCCATGAGAGCTGCTTTTAAAAGAAGGTTCAAAACTGCGGAAGATGAGCATGCTCTATTGATGCAATTAACCTCTATTAAGAAAGAGCCTTCTATTAGTATCATATATTTCATAGCCAAATTCAATAAGCTCATAATTCATATTCCAGTGGTTGAGAGGCCTACGAAAGGAAATTTGAAAACATTCTTTATAAGTGCCATGCCACCAGACATCAATTATGATCTAAGAAGAGTTAATCCTATAGATTTAGATGCTACATAGAGAACTGTCATGGAACTCGAAGACCACATGATCTCATTTTAGAAATGGAAAAGAGAAATTTATTCAAGAGCCAGTACTAGTAGTACTACATCATCTGATGAGATGATCCAAAAATTGTCAAATGAATTCATTGCCTTCAAAAGGAAACTTCCTAGATTCAATAACCCTTATCAATGGAAGTATCAAGAACAACCTAGAAGGGGCAATGATGGGAGGAATAATAACAGTAAAGCATTACAGTTAACTAGTCCACCAAAATGAATAGCTATTGAAGCCCCCCCTAAAAGAGGGAATATGTGCACCTTTCATCTAACTATAGACCACGACGGAGAAAACTTCCCTGATGTAGCCCATGTTTGGAAAATGCATCAGACTGATGAATGGAATGCTAGAGTCTCTGGAGCTGAACAAGATTCATACTAGCATGGTGACTCTAAAAATTTATATCTAGAGTATGATTTTGATTCTGAATAAGGAGCAACATTTTATGCGACCATAGATGGGACTTCCTATACAGTCTTCACCAGCAGCTAGAAATATAAAGGTCCTGCCTCTTCCCCCCCCCCAACCTAAAAATAACAAGGTGTCTGCCTCCAACTCTAAGTAAGTCAATCAAGGCATGAGAATTCTACAACCAGGTAAGGAGTAGAGCTCTTTTGACATTATTCAATTCAGTAGAGATTCTTGAATTCAAATATCTCCCATAGATTATCTCAAATCCAATCCTATAGAATTGTAGACATTAGTAGATTATTGTAATGAAGGCAATCAGAACCTAAACTAGAATGCTATGACTAATATAGGAAATGAGTCAATTTTTGCAAAGCCCATTGAGCAAGGTGAATGATTTGTGCTAGCTACTTTTCTGGGTCAGAAGCCTAAGCCATTTTATGTGTCTTTGTATATTAATGGGTGCAAGTTGAGGAATTATATAATAGACTCCAGGGCCTCAGATAATGTGATGCCATCAACAGTAGTTAAAGCTTTAGGCCTTACCCTTACTAAAGCTCATGGTAGGGGTTATTTTATGGACTCCAAGAAAGTACCTCTGGTTGGACAAATTAAGGATACCCAAGTAGCTCTAGCAGCGCACCCTGAGAAGAAGCAGTTATTAACAATTCTTGTTGCTGATATACCTGCTAGTTACAATTTGTTGCTAAGCGGGAGTTTCTGTAGAGATCTAGGAGGGGAAATAAATTTAGATAAGTCTCAAGATTTAATCTTGAAGGGTAATAAAACCATTAAACTTGTCCTGGAAGAGAAAGCTAAGTTTACAGTGCTTAAGTCAGATGATCCTAAAGCCCAAATCCTATATCAAGAATTGGAATTTGGAAACTATATGTTTTTTAGTGATGATCACAATGAGGAACTAAAACTAGGAGAATGGGAAAAGGAATTTTCCACTGAGTAGGATTCATCTCAAATCTGGACACTTGAATGTGATGGTAGTTGTGCTTCGTCAGGATCTGGCACAGGTGTAGTCTTGATATCACCAGATGGAATATGTGAGCATATGGCTTATAAATTAGAGTTTGGAAATACCAATAATACCAATGAATACAAGGCCATCCTGTTAGGAATCATCACTGCAAAGGAAAAAGGTGTGAAGATTTTGAGAGCTTGTGGTGATGTAGATCTTATCGTGCACTAGGTTAAGAATCAATATTCTATTAAGAATCATAAATTGAAAAACTACATGAATAGAGTACATGGGATGAGATAGAAACACTGGATGCATTCTCTATTGAATCAGTGTCGAGAGAGTTGAATGCCAAAGCAGACTCCCTGGCTATGCCAGCTTCATTATTCCTTCCCCACCCAGAACTCAAAGACAATAAGTACCAAGTGGAAGTCATATATCGACCGTCTGTACCCAATAATGTGGAAGATTGGAAAGGGTTCAAAGATTATAAGAATATCCTTCTCTTCCTATAGAGCGGTGGTGACTTCCACAAAGAGGTCCATGGAAATTGTAAAAGAGATCATCTAGATAAGCTAAAGAAAGATAAGTCAGATATTATCCATCTGCAAGGAAATATCATTCCACCCCATCTAGTTACTCTTGAAAAAATCTTCAAAAGGCATGACACTTTTGTGAAGAAGAAAAGAATCAAAAGAGGTCCTACTGCTAGTGAGTATGAAGGAATGAATATTGGAACTGAGAAACATCCCAAGATGATCAACATTGGTAAGTGTTGTACTGAAGAAGAACGGAACAAGGAAAGGAAACTCTTCCTAGAATACTCAGACGTTGTCTCCTGGAGCTATGAAGAACTGTCATGCCCTAAAGTTCAGGTCAAAACACAACCAATAAATTATTTTTTTTAAGTGAAAAGTTCCATGTTGAAGTTGCGGGAAAGAGGATCCAACGACGTGATCAAAAGACTCTGGCGAACAACCTCAACAAAGTTGTAATCATATGATGCTAGGTGATATCGATATAATCGAAGAGGATCATTGATCATCTTCTCGGTCAATATTGTCGATCATCGATCTAAAAAGATTTTAGGTTATCTAGGAGGAATGAAAGTTAATAGTTTTCGTCATTCTAAATATAGTTTAACCATATCCCAAAAGGGTACATATCGAACCAATATGACTCTAAAATAGTGTGGTCCATTTATGGAATTGATGAATATAAAATTCAATTTGACATTTACATCAATATTCGTTTTCAATAGAATAATTACTAATTCAATTTTCAACAAATATAAAATTTAATTTGACGTTTACATCAATATTCTTTTTCAATGATTGAATACTAGTTCAATTTATAATTACGACAAACCCATTTAATTAATGTACTTTTAACCAATTTAATACTTTCAAGGGTAACAATAGTTTAAAATAAATATTATCAAGTTTATGAAT
>MU226059.1:3441893-3452994 GCA_018584345.1 Thuja plicata | reverse complement strand
TATGGTATAACCATATAAAACATTACTCATCCTCCTTGTAGGAGTTACTAGAATCATCGCATCAACTATTAATTTAATCCAAGATAACTTAAGACTTAACACATAACTAATTTGGCATTTACATCTCGACTTCTTGAATCTAGTCCTTTTAACAAAAGTACTCAATGGACCCTTATTAGTCTAGTTGGATCTATGATCCACAGGGTAACATACTACATCCAAGATTCTCTTACACAATTAACAACCTAGAGATATCACCTCTGTCATTACGACACTAAAATAGGTATTGATATGAGGGTACAATAGATAGTACTATCCTGAGGTACAAATCTGTTAGGGATTTACCAATCATCCAGATAATACAACACCCCTTAATCCTTTGACATCGAAGTGTCGAGGAATAGGTGGGAATGGGTTGGGCCTTATAGGAACTGAAAAGTTTTATGGGTGGGAAATTCAAGCATCAAATCCCCTTAAAAACTTAAGCTACCACATTTAGGCAAAAGAAAAGGAACTATAATCCCAAAGTTACAGATGCGATATTCAAGGAAGTAGATAAAATGCTTAAAGCAAGGATCATCTATCCTATACACCACTCTACCTGGGTGGCAAACATAGTTCCTATGAGGAAGAAGAATGGAGAGATAAGAATCTATGTAGACTTCAAAAATATTAACCAATATTCCTTGAAATAAAATTATGCTCTTCCCAATATGGATCACTTACTGCAGATTGTAGCCAGAGCTAAAATGATGTCTATGTTGGATAGATTTTTAGGATAGAATCAGATAGAAGTTGACAAAGCGGACTAACATAAAATGGTGTTCACAACCCCATGGGACACTTTCACTTACAACAGAATTTCATTTGGGCTAATAAATGCTGAAGCTACCTTTTAGAGAGCTACGTAACTTTCCTTCAGTGACAAGAAGATACCTAAAATTGAAGGCTTCTAAATATGTTATCTGGGAAGATAGGTTATATAAGAGATCATTAGATTGGACCTTTCTCTAATGTGTCGATAGATAGCAACAAGAGAAGTCGTTAAAATTATTTTATGATGAAGCATGTGGAGGAAATTTCTCCTCATTAGTCACCACATTTGATATTCTAAGGCAGTGTTATTATTGGCGAGGAATGTTCAGAGATGCTTACCACTAGGTAGAAAAGTGTGAGAAATGCAAAATGTTTACCAGAAAGCCACAGTTAGTAGCATTGCCTCGGAGGCCGGTGATAATTGAAGGTCCTTTTCAATAATGGGGTCTCAGTTTTATTGGTCCTATAAACTCCACATCCAGTGCAGGTCATACCTACATAATGACTATGACTGACTACTTCACAAAATGGGTGGAGGCAAAAGAAAAAAAAAGGACTACTTTAGAAGTAGTATGTGAATTCACCAAAGAAAACATCCTGGTAAGGTTTGGTGTTCCTATTAAGTTAGTTATGTAAAATGCAACATACTTTTGTTTTCAGGAAATTACTAAATTTTGTTTCAAGTATGGAATCATGGTCAATCATTCTTCTGACTATTTCCCTAAAGGTAACGGTCAAGCCGAATCCAAAAATAAAAAACTTGGTGAATATCATGAAGAAGCTTGTAGCAGACAACAAGAAAACCTGGCACAATAAAATCTATGAAGCCCTCTGAGCAGATAGACTGACTCCCAAAAGAGCCATAGGTGTATCCCCTTTTGAACTTGTTTTCAGAGTAGAGGCTATCCTTCCATTACCACTGGAGATAGAAACCTACAAACTAAGAATGACAGTAGCATATGGCATATATGAAAATGGTTTAGAAAAGAGGGCTTTTTACCTAAACAAACTGGAGGAAGGAGAGAAAATGGTTGACCACATTACATAGCATTAGATACATGTGAAAATTTTGTTTGACAAAAAGAGAAGACCCTAGAAATTTATGATAGGAGACATGGTGTTGTTTTGGGACAAGTGTAGGGCACCTAAGGGCATGCACAAAAAATTTGAAACATTATGGAAAGGAACTTTCAAGATCCATCAAGTGTTCAAGAATAATTCTTTCCAATTCACATATCTAGATGGTGAAGCACTACCCCTGACATATAATGGTCAGTATTTGAAGTTCTATCAGATTTAAATTGAAAATAGGCAACCCCTGTATTGTTCAATAGTTACATTTAGTTCCTACTTTTGTTTTCCTAGGTAGGTTCCCTTCCTATTTTCCCTTTTCGTGTCTTGCTTTAGTTTTTTTGTGAGCCACCTTTTGTTGAGATTTGTGAAACTAGAGATTTGAGATTCCTTGCTTGGACATGTGAATGTCCAAGTCCCCAGATAGGGCCAGCTATTGCCCCACTTTTGGTCCACATACCTTTCAGACAAAAGTGAGTGTTTAATGTATAATGGTGCTCTTGAAAGCTTATTTTTAGTCTTGAGTCTAAGTCTAGAAAAATTTCCCTTAGGCTAGGGAGCCTTTACCATATTTTTCCCAATTGCCTTCTCTTTTGTAAGCCAGAGGGAATATGTATCTAAGTTTATGTTTTCATCGAGTAGGTTAAGTTCCCAATCCAGTAAAGGCCATGGTTTGAAGATTTCTACCATCAGTGTTACACACAATGGAAGTATGTAGCCGTAATCCTTCATTTTGCAGCTCGGCGAAAAATCAGGTTCGAGCTTCTCCATTGGCGAAAAAGTATCAACAGATTGCATCTTCCACCAATGACTACTAAGTGATGTCTTAACAAGAAGTACAGTGCTAAAATGGATCCTTTAGGCTTAAGAAGGGCTGTTGTGTCTGGATTACACCTCTACAGACCAAAGGGAATGATTCAATAGAAATAAATTGAGGAAATAAGCCAAAGGTGGAAAAGCAGAAAATGACTTCTACTCTACTCCTACAGGCGGGTTTTGACCCACAGAGTATGTTTTCTGCCAAACCATTTAAATGAAGTGATTTTGAGGAAGAACCTGTCTCATAAAGAATCTGAGACATAAAGAAGGTAGATGAAATAGACACATACCATTTTGGCATCCTGATAAACCAAATTTATCCCCTAGCGGACTTCTAAACTGAAAGCACTCTGAAAGCACTTCTCCACCAAAGGAGAAGCGAAAAAGTGATTTTTTGCTACCTCAAGAAAGTTACCGTTGCGGTTACTGAAAGTGAAAGGACATTTCTTAATGGCCCGTAAGAGAAAGGTAATTAATTCAAATAATTTTTTTTTACTTCTTAAGGGGCTTTTCATTAATGTTAGAATCTTTTCATTCATGTGGCATGGGAAGTCAGCCATTAAAAAAAAAGAATTCAAAAGTTATAAAATCAGTTGAATGTTGCAAACGAGAGCTACCATTTGTTTGCCAAATTGTTTTGAATTCAAAGTCTCATATTTTAGATATTCCTTGCTCCCGCATCCCTAAGAGAAACTTCTAATTTCCAAATAGGAATCAACTGAAGCATGGCTTCTAGATTCACGGTATTCAAGAAAATGAATGACATTACTTTTGAATGACATAAGATTTTAGATACATCTCTGAAGTTCTTTGACATACAAAACTTCTAGAATAGATTAAAAGTGGACCAAATACATCGTATTACCAAGAAGTTGATAGAGAGAAGATTAGTTGAGGCTGTTGGTTTTCCCGTGGCTATTCAAGCCCTAGAATTGATCTGGGAATGCTTCACTTGATACAACCTCGATACCAGGAAAATTCTCTTGCCTAATGATATGGTGTTGTTATCTATTGACAGGGACTTGATCCAAAACTTGCTTCGCATCCCAGAGTAAGCTGAGTATTCTAAAATGACATATAGTCAATCGGTGACTGAATATATTGCCAAAAAGTCAGTTCAGAAGAAAGAGATAATGAAAGCATGGTTTTAAGAACCCAAGAGCGCCAAAGGGAAGTTTCCGAAGACATTATATGACACTAATCTGAAGCCAAAGATCATTGACATTCTGGTGTTACTCCACATGATCAGAGGTGAGAGTGAGGCACTCAATTTTGTTGATCATCACTTCTTCCTTGTTTAGGTAATCTATTTCCAACATCACTTCATTGATTGGGAGCTTATGGTAAGTGAAAATCTCTTAGAGGCCCTAGATAGAGCTAAATGCTAGAGTGAATTTTACTTGTCTTCATTCCTCTTATATATTCTGGCTACACTCCAAATTTGGCCAGGTCTTCCTAGATTAGAGGAATTTCCTGATGATGTCAAGAGTTATGAATTTTTCCCCTCTTTGCAATTACATAACAGTTATGTTGAGTATCTTTGGGTAAATGATGCATTTACAATAAGATTGTGCAGGGAGTTACAAGGCTGTCTAGAAAGGAGATTCTCCCCTGAAGCCATGGATGTCAACAACCAATTTGGATGCTATTTAATTCAATTTAGAGTTTTCTCATATCTTCATCTTGCAGGTTTTGATGATTTCCCTATGAAGCTGCCCAGGTATCCTATTTATATGATCATGTTGATTGAAGTAATGATGAAAGCACTACAGGTGAACTTACTCTATGCTGAGGCTAAGAAGAAGGGATATGACTTCTCCATGACCATCAGAACTTATAGATGTACATCTTGATCAGAGGTGAAGAATATTTTCAAGACATTCTAAAAGAGGTTTTCTTTGCAAACCTATGATGTCTTTAGACCGCAATATGACCCAGTGAACTATGCCAGGAATGTATTGCAAATGAGTCATGCAATTCATCATGTACATGATATTGAAGACTACTGGGCTAGTTGTAAGGATGATTTAGAAAGTAGAGAGAGATTCTACGCTCGGTTAACTATTGAAAAAATCAAGAGGTTAAATGTTAACATTGGAGTAGAGGAGCTAGAAGATGATGGAAATCATATGTATGATGATACATATCTAGAGGAGATAAAGCTTACCCCTGTCAGTTCTGAACCCATGCTGGACCAAGCTATTAGCGATTTTCTGATTCTAATGGGGGGTATCTATAAAATAATAGAACAATGGGTCAAATGGACTGTAGGCCAAAGGAAGAGAATAGAAAGGAATCCTCCTACTTAGTGAACCCTAGCAAAGGACACTGCTGGTACTGCAACCACTTTGTTGATAACAGTTCTAGCCATTGCTAAAGGATCAACCCAGCCGGTGGGAGGAGGTGATGAACCTCTTGAGAAAAAAATCACATTCGAGAAGACTTTTGCAGAAGGTCCACTCCCAAATATTGGAACAAAAAAGGAGCTCACCAAGGATGCAGAACCAAAGTGGTCTGTAAAAGTATTCACAGTAGATGTACCGGTTGACACCCAAACCCAGGATTCTCCCAGAAGAGGGTCTCCCGTCAAAGTGGAAGTAGGTGAAGATACTCCTTCAACCACAGAATTAGAAGGAGAGGCTAGGAAGAAATAGAAGGTCACTTCAGTAGCCAAATTGGTAACCTCTTCTCCTACTTTAGTAAACCCATTCACTTCAAGACCAATGGCTACACCTCCAGTCATCAGGAAATTATTCATTGAGGAGTTGGTTTCTACCAACAAAGTTACTAGCATAGAGTCATGGATAGAACATACTCTAGAATTCAAGAGGAGGAGGGTGGAAGAAGGGGCTTCCAACAAAGACACTCTGTCATGAGCCTTTCAGCCCAAAGCTACTATGAGAAAACAGAAGGAAGTGAAGACAATGTCTACCCTGGGTCGTGATCCTGAGACTAGGCACTTTACCATGGAAGTGGCCAAGCCAACTAAGGAAGGTAAATTTGAAGATATGACTACTTTAGACTTTAAGTTGCAGTCATTTGATATGGGCTTGGCTCATCATGAAACCAAGGTGGATTGGTGCAAATATACCAATGTAGTGATAGAAGAAGAGCTCGAGGAGCTCAAGACTGCCAAAGTTCAGCTTAAGGCAAAAGTGGCTAAGATGACCAACTTCATCGGGCAGCTCCTCACTCTGATTGCAAGAGTTCCCAATACCCAAACCACATTTGACCCTAGTGCTACAAAGAACTAATCCATTATGGCTAAGTTGCAAGAGGACTGACATTATGGGTAGATTGGTAAATGGTGGATTGAGAGGCTTGAGTCTGAGGGACTAACAATGGTTGAGAAACTAGGTAACACCATTCTAAGGTTGGAGGTAGAGAGCAATAACAATTCTATGAACCTACAGAATCTCACGTTGGAGAGGGTGAAGTGTTAAGAATGTATAGTTATGATGCATGTGGCAGTAAAGATGAAGACTAAAGAAGCTCTAAAAGCTAAGATTTTATAGAAAGGAGATGAGCCTTTGATTGAATGGCTTCAGAGCCTAGAGTTTAAGATCAAAATGATCATCCAAGATGAAGCAGGATTGCAACAGACAGATGTTAAGATCAAAGAAGAGTAGAGAAAATATTTCAAACTCCTCTTAGGGCTTCATACAGAATCATAGACCAGTGGTCAGGGAAAAACAATAATCGGAGTATCCAATATGCAGAATTCATTTTCCGGTTATTTGCATAAACTAACGGAAGATTATGCCTCTCATCTAGGAAAAATACCAGAACTCCACCAATTGAGTGGATGCATTTTCAGAGGGATGAGGAACTGAAAGATCGGACTGATGGCATTCAGATTCTCACCAAGAAACATTCTAGGTGGCTCATTTGATACACTAACGTCCACATCAACATGCATGAAGAACTCATTTGAGTCATTACAACTGTTACATCCTATAGGGCTAAATTAGATAAGGGGAAGGAAACTAAAGCTTAAATAGATTCCCCCTTGTACTATTTTTTATACTATTGTAACCGATAAATCTTTCAGTTATCATTTCTAGTTGGGGAAGTTGAACCATTTCAGTTCTCCACCTTTCTTGTAATGGCCCAATTTGGGACACTATATGTACTATTTCCAAAATCAATACAAAGTTTAGCTAAATTTTGGTGTGAAAGATAGCATTTTGCTGAGTCAAATTTGTATGTCTGAATACCATTGTTTTATCTGTTCCATCTACATTGTACTTATCTTTCTATTGAATTCAGATGTTTCTTTGAAGTTGGATTTATAATTTGTGTTCGAACCAAAGCTTTGTATTATGATTTGATACAATTAGCAAAAGGGGAAATTAGTTATTGTATTATGTTTGGGAAACATTCTTATGATACAGATCGATTCATTGCTTTTTCATCATTATTCTTTAGTCTTGCATCTGCATTTTCAGTAGAAGTTCATGCATTACCAATTTTTGGAGTTAATCTGATTGATGAAATCTCAGTGTTGGCTAGATTTAGAGTGGAATTCATCCTACCTAAGCTATTTCCTACCTAGGATTAGCTTCGTTTGCCTCTTCTATTCTCGGGTTAAGGACATATCCCTGTTAGATTAGGAAAGAGAAAATTTCACTAAAATTCATTCATATAAGGGAACAGTACCTTTAAATTCAGAGGGAAATTTGTTTTTTCAATAAAAAATTTCCAATTGTTATATTTGATTGTTCTTAAGCATTTTGGGTATTTTAGAGTTAATTTGAAATGAACAATCTGTTTACTAACACAACATTGTCGATATAGTGATCTTCGTTTATAGAAAAAAATGCTATTTCCTCTTCATTTTCATATTCATCAGTAGTGTAATCTTTTTTTTTCTTTTTCAGCAATGTAGCATAGTTATTTTGTCTTCTGAGTGAAACCTTTGTATTTATTGTATTTTTGTTTATTTTCTCCATCATATTCCTTTCTTAGTTTGTTAGGAAATTTGTGTGCAAAATGACTAATATATATATACACACAATTCCAGCATGCAATAGGACTTTTTCCTTTGTAAATTCTTTTACCTTTTAGAAACCTCCTCTAAATCAAAGCTTCAAGGTCTTCCAACTCTTTCTCCTTGGCTGCTAATCCTTCATATTCATCAAAGCCATAAACAACAATTTTTCCTTTTCTAGATGATCCAACATTCGTTGTAGATTGAAATGAAACTTCACGAGTAGGTTGGCTATTGTCAAACTTACTTAGTTCAAAAGTTGTAAGCCTACCAATGAGTGAATTAGTTATGATCCTACTCTTATAAATTGTTTTTAAATCTTGTATCACAGAAACTCTAATAGCATACCTGTGTGGAAGTGTTCTAATCATTTTAGTTACAACATAAATTTATTCCATCTTTCCACAAGCTCCTTTAATGGATGCGATAAAGTATTTTATCCTGGTTCCATATTTTCTAATTATTTCTTGGTATTGAATTTTCATTTCATCATATTTTATTTTTAGTCCATCATCCTTTTCTTGTTGGACATGTTCATCTCTACCACATACTTGTACCAGATTATCACAAATCTACTTGGACTAATGTAGATCTTCTATATCAACCTAATCAGAGTTCTGCAATGCGCTTGTGAGCTCTATCATCACATAGTTATGAATCAACTTCTCTTTCTTCTCTCCTTTGGTAAGTACACTAGAAGGTTGTACATATTCATTGGTGAGAAAATATACTAAATTATTTAAGATTCCTGAAAGGTGCAATTTCATCCTACTTTCCCACATTCCAATTTTATTTGTATTCTTCTTAAACTTAGCTATGTCCTTCTTATACATCTTGAGATCTTTACCCTAAGTAGTTAAGCTTCTAAATCAAGCAACCAAAGTTCTAATACCAATTATACATATAGAAAAGGTTATTGAGAAGGGGGGTGAATCATTAATCACCAACTTAACCTTTAAACACAATCCCAAATCTTCTCTTAATAGATTTACCAATTACAACTTAATTAACCTATAACGCTGTTATCGGTTACCATAACATTAAATATGCATGTAACACAAAGAAAACATCTAGATAAAATAAACACCATTATTATCTCATGGAAACCCAATTAAGAAAAAAACCATGGTGTTAGATCAATGCCCAAAAATTTTGTACTCTTCTAAAATATGCATGGTTAAGATCTTTCCCAATTAAGGTGTACAAAAGCACTATAAAATGCTACCTAATTATGGGATTTACCGAGAGACATTTTAAAGTCTTTTACCCTGTTAGGAGTAACCTGGTTAGACAATTTTAGACACTCTTTTGTGAATGACATCTTGTTAAATAATTTACAATAGACCTGTTAGGGTGACCCGATAAGGGATTTTACTATCACAATTGTTAGAGGGTAACAACCTATAAAATGATCTATAGTTTACACTAATTTTGCTATATCATATTGAATAAAGTTTCTTAACACAATAAAATACCATTCTAATCCTTTCTATCCTCTTCTTTGATGACAACAATCTTTCTTTGATTAGTTCTTATGCTCAACCAATTTCTTGTCTTCTTCTCCATCGCGATACCAAAATTATTCTTGTCTCTTCCTTAAGTAGATAATCTTTAATCATTACAAGCTAAACCTAGATCAAACAATCATAACTTAATCATATTATTAAAGAGTTTTCCTATTCTTCCTCCTTGTTTTTTTACACCGTTATTTCTCATTTTAACCGATAATTATCGGCGTCCGATAGCTAACCTCCCTATGTCAATAATACTTCGTTCTCTCTGATAGTTAATACTTTTCTTATTTTACTATTTAGACATCAATGACAAACTCTATAAATGATGTAACCTTTATATTAACTTGACTTAAATTCCTTATCAACTAGAGTATTTATTCCAACAATCTCCTCATATGCCAACAAAGATTCCAAATATATAATTTATTTTTATATTTGATTAGTTTTTCTATTTTTCATTAAATTTCTACTAAAACGGGTCTAGAAACTAGAGATAATAGGATTTATTTTTATTTGAATTACTTTTTTATTTGAAATTTTCTTGCAAAACAAATTATATGACATAAAACTAAAGCTAATTATACACACTTTTAAAAAAATGATATATTTTGGTCAATTATGATTGTCGTACATGAGACATTTTAAAAACAACAGTTATGCCCAATTAAAAATTAATAAAAAATATTAAGTAAAAATAAAAATATATATATTCACAAATATAAACTATATTACATACCATTACCCAAAAGGATTCATAGAAAATTTTTCATTTAAGTCAAATTTTTCTTGTTGTACATGGGCATAGTATGGACCTAAAACAAGGATTCTTAAAATGTGGGTTTTAGTAATGCCTATTTGAAATAAAATTTTAGCATCTATGTATTCAAATAAATTACATATTTGGAAAGTAGACTTTGAGTAGTACAACTTCTAATACTCGCGGTTTTATAATATTTAATTTCATAGTGCTTCAAAAATTTAGGTCAAATGGGACAAATTTGGAAAAAGAGAAAAAATAGTTCCACTTTTTCACAAAAAAGTGGACTCAACTTCTTGCTGATGCTTTTTAGTATGTCATGAATGTATATTCTATGAACCAGGTTCACTAAGTGGAGCCCCCACACTATGGTTTCTCTAAAGTTTTTCACTTTCCCTTTTCAAGAGGTCAATGATGTGGCTCCTACCTTTCCTCTTGTTGAGTAACATGCTTTCTATGAGGAATTCATGTTTGACTCACTTAAGGATATGAGGATTGTATATTATAGAGTAATAAGAGTACCTTATTTTAGAGGACAATAAAATTTTCAAAAAGAATCAAGAAGACTATTTGTCATAGATTCTAAATGAGATTTCATTCTCTCCTTCTAGAAGCTATAATTTGTTCTCTATTTACTATCCATTTCGGATCTACCCCAAGTGGTTAAGATTATTCCAGAGTAACCTTGATCTAATACCAATTGTTAACTATCAAGTTAGGTGTTTAGAGGGGGATAAATCAAAATAATAAAACTTAACTATCCTTTGACAATTTGTAGTAGTTTTTTATTAATTCAACTAATCAAAAAACAAAGATATTTCACTAATAACAGACATGCATTAACACTACACTTATATAGAAAACCCAAGATGGGAAAAACCATTAGGACAAATATACTTACTAAATGATAATACTAAATGTGGATGTTTGTAGCTTTGATGAGAATAAATAGTTACTAGTGTTAATGATTGGTAGCTTCAATTGGATATATAAAATACTATCTATGTGATGGATAAACATTAGCTTAATTAATAATATATATGTAATATAAATAATGTCTCTATATTTGAGATATTAATTTTATTAATCATGATAATATTGAATGACATTAATAAGTTGATATAATAAGTTATA